>JZKD02S0671576.1:190526-202717 GCA_000966675.3 Picea glauca | reverse complement strand
GGGGGGGGGGGTGATCTAGGTGGATATCGGTGGCCACCCACCTTTTCCAACTGGCTCAAAATAGTTTTTTGGCAATTTTGATAATTTACTATTTTTAGCAGTTTTCACTTCCGGAGCCATTTTGAGGCCCTAAACGATGCTTTTTGGGAAAACAGGTTTGTAGTATGGAATTTACTTTAACATTGAAAATTAATTGAATCTCATCGATGATACCTTTCCAATGGGCTATCATACTCCTAAAACGAAGATCGTATGCAAAAGTTACAACCCCGGGAAGTTGATGTACTAACTTACCCAAACAGGGCCCACATGACTTTTGGCGCTTCATCTCCTAGGGTTAGGTTTTGGATGTCTAGTGTTTTTGAAATTCCTGTTTATTGTAAAAAGGCATTAAAATCCTCATTGTAATCATCTTCTTGTGAATGTGAGTAGACATCACATCTCTTCTCAGAGATAAGTTGCCACCATTCTAGCGAGTCTTTCACTCTGTATTTTTATAGTCATTGTACATTTATTTCATTAATAGAAATCGTGTATCACTGTATATCTGTGTTTATGGTTGCATCACTGATACATTTCTATTATATTATTGAATATCTGTGATATCTCTTTGCATTTCTGTATTATATCTCCACTCTCATTTCGTGCCGAAAATAATCCAGATCAATGGTATCAGAGCAGGCTGCTCTTGATCATTTTTTTCAGTACATGTCCCCGACAAGGTCCGAGTATAGCAAGTTGGGTCTCGATCTCTTCTCTCTTGAATACAATCACTCTCGTACACCCAATAAACCCTCAATGGTGGAATAAAATAAAAACAACAGAGCAGACGATCCTATCAATTTGTTGCTTGGGAAAGCTCTCACGTGACAGAGGGACGAAATGATGGAGAATTTTTCCCACATCCTTCAATGCCCGTCGATAGCAGCAAGAGAATACTCATCAAGCGACCACTTTGGAAGAACCTTTCCTTTCAAGGTACAAGTTAATTTTGATATTCCTGTATTTGAAGGACATATAGATGCAAAATCCCTAAACAAATGGTTAAATATGCTAAAACATTATTTATCTATTCACAATTTTTTTGACAGAGAAAAGATCACCTTCGCACTCCTTAAATATCTCCCTCTTGTCAAACATTGGTGGGAAACTTACTGGGAGCAAATTTCCACAGAGGAGTTTGGAATATATGGGGCCGAGCCTAGTTGGGATTTTTTGTGTGGATGCAGTAAAGGAACAATATTACCTTGTTGGAAACTATGAGGACTAGTACATGAGACGGACCACACTACGGCAAGAGAGGGGCTAAGAAGTTTCAGAGTTCACCAATACCTCCCATACCTTGAGCACCAAGCTGGGTATCAAAGACTCCGAGCAAAATTTGGTTCTGAAGTACCACGGGGCTCTACACAGATACATCCAAACTGAAATGGATTTTCTGGACATCTCATCACTCGGTTATGCTTATAGATATGATGTTAAAATTGACCATAAGTTTAATCACCAGAACAAATGGGAGTTCGGATATGCAAATCCACAACAACCAAAACATGAGAAAGACGACCCTAACAAACAGCTTCCTGAAAACCAGTCTAAACCCTAGGAAAAGAAGGGTCATGGAAAGATGAAGAAGGACACCGGAAAATGGTGTGATTTCCACAAAATCCCCTGACACAACACCGATGAATGTCTCTCAAAAAAATCATTGGTGGCTGAGATCAAAGACAAGGATCCGAACCCTGATTCAGAATATGATTCTGAAAATAGTGGTAAAAGACAGATCATCGATGCAGACCCCACTGCTATTGTCGCGACCGCAACAATTCAACTAGAAGAACCAACATATCCTGAAGAGGGGGAGCGCATTTTTCATTCACAGATGTGGGTGAAGGGGACCCCATTGCATTTCATCTTGATAGCGAAAGCCAGAAGAACCTCATCTCAATAGAAGTCGTCAAATAGTTGGGATTGTCGACAACACAACACCCACAACCATGCAACATCTGGTGGCTTCACCAAGGATGAGATATTCATGTTAGCCAACAGTGTCGATTGTCATATGCCATCCAACCCTTCAAGGATGAGGTATTATGTGATGTTTCCCCACTGGATGTCTGTGATGTTCTCTTGGGCCAAACATATATGTGGAAGCGCCATGCTATTTATGAGTCTCAACCCCGTAGTGTCATTGTTACTTTGGGGGGTCATCTCTACAGAATACCAGAGGTAGTTCCGACTATTGTTCCACCTAAATAGTGTCGCAAGGTAGTATCGCATACTGCAAAATTCAACTTCTTCACAATTTGTTCAAAAGGGGAATAGAAGGACACTGCAACCACTACAACCTCGCCCCAAGTACCTTCTATCCAACAGAAGCAGGGCGACAAGCTTGCAACAAAGCGCAAAGTTTCCTTCTGCACATTGTCCTCTCATGTAGCTCGACTTGTTGAACAACCTCAACCTCAAAAGGTTCGTGATAAACTTCCACAAACTGAGTAGTGCGACGTCTCCAGCAAGGCAAGCAACTTGCCAAGATGCAGATTCAGAAAACGCTTTTTCCTCTCCCCTGAGAACTCAATGCAATGGAGACCATTTCTACCTAAGGAGGGAGGATTTATCTAGGTGGATTTCGGTGGCCACCCACCTTTTCCAACTGTGTCAAAACAGTTTTCTGGCAATTTTGGTAATTTACTATTTTTAGCAGTTTTCACTTCTGGATCCGTTTTGAGGCCCTAAACGATGTTTTTTGGGGAAAATAGGTTTGAAATATGCAATTTCCTTCAATATTTCACCTAAAATGAATCTCCTCGATGATACCTTTCCAACGGGCTATCATACGCCTAAAACGAAGATCGTATGCAAAAGTTACGACCCCGAGAAGTTGATGTACTAACTTACCCAAATGGGGCCCACATGACTTTTGGAGCTTCATCTCCTAGGGTTAGGTTTTTGGATTTCTAGGGTTTTTGGAATTCCTGTTTATTGTAAAAAAATCCTTTAGAGCCTCACTGTAATCATTTTCTTGTGAATGCGAATAACCGTCACATCTCTTCTTAGAGATAAGTTGCCACCATTTTAGCGAGTCTTTCACTCTGTATTTTTACAGTCTCTGTACATTTATTTCATTAATAGAAATTGTGTATTACTATATATATGTGTTTATGGTTGCATATGTGATACATTTATGTTATATTATTGAATATCTGCGATATCTCTGTGCATTTTTGTATTATATCTCCACTCTCATTTCATGCCGAAAATAATCCAGATCAGGGGGGGGATAGGAATCCGAGACCCCCACAAGATAGGCCAAGATTTAACATTGAAAATTCTTTGTAGGTGGAATAAAAACCCAGAGGCCATGTGGGCCAATATATGGACAAATAAATATGCAAAGGACTCGAAATAATGAAAGGATTAGGTTGGAAGGATCGAGAACTAGATCTCTCATTTGGAAATATGCCTGGAAAAATAGAGCAATTGTCCATAGCCAAATATTTTGGGAAATTAATGATGGGGAATTGGCCTTAATTTGGGATGACGCATGGGAACAATTTTCCACTCTAAAGTCAGAAGGAAACCTGTAGAATATCCAAGAAGGGAAAGGAGAGGTAGGATGGAATCAAGTCCACGAATTCTGGGATGAGTCTCAGAGCCCAAACTTGGGAGAAATTCAAAATTGGAAGCCTCTTGCAGCATGGATGGTTACCTGGATAGGATCATCCAGATAGGAGATGGAGAAAATTTTAGCCCAAATAACTATTAATCTCAAACCGAGACAAGATATCCTGAGGTGGGGTAAAAAAGGGAACGAAAACTTCAGTATTAAGGAAGCATACTAGAAGGTGATAGACCTTTCGGATAGAAACCTAGAACCAATGTGAGACAAAATATGGAACTCATATCACTGGTCGAAAGTGGAAAATTTCCTATGGCTGATTCTCCATAGGAGAGCTTTAACCTGGGATAGAATCATTTGAATATGGTCCGAAGGACCCTTAATATGCATGTTGTGTAGACAGGAAATAGAATTGAAAAAACACATATTCAATGACTGTGGATTCTAAGAGTCAGAACTCTAGGATAGAGGAGCCAGCTTATTCAAAACCATGGATAAAGTAAGATATGACATCAATAGAACCATAGAAGAAGGGAGACCAGATCCATTTAGAAACAAAATATTGAACCGCATCTAGAAGATATTCCTGGGCTTCATTTTGTGGTATACCTGGAAGGAGAGAAACTGTAGGATATTCAGAGGTCAGTACAACAATCTAGACCAAATTTGGCGTAGAATTCACAAAAACATCCAAGAGACAAAGGACAAGACATAATTGTTTTCATTGTATTTAATCACTTGAGAATGGAAGTGGTGAGTGCTCTCCAAAACGTAGAAAATAAGGCACTTAGTGATACTTGGTTTTAAGAGAAAATAAGTAACCTAGTATTTGTTTAATTAAGTGTGTTAAAAGTATATTATTGGTTCTATCTTTTTCTTGAATTAAAAGTCCATGGAAAATGAATATGAGAATTCTAACTAACTCTCCATTTTACAAGATTTATTGGAGCTAAGCAAAACCCCCCTTGATATTGGTTTTCCTTTTTGAGTGTTGGCTCCAATCCTTTGTGTTTTATGTTATATGATTGTTTGATACATTTTGTAGAATAACTATATTATTAAATATCCTAAACAATCGTTGTATGTAAATATATGTAAAAGGGTTGGAATGATATGTAAAGATAATATTTGTTTATAATACTTAAGAAAAACTTATAAATATAAAGTTTCTATAATGGGCAAAAATTTAATTTAATTTTAGAAAAATAGGGTTGGAATCAGATGCAAATGAAAGATGTGTTTATAACAATTAAGAATAATTTGAGAGAGGAAATTTGTGATGAGAGGAAGAGGGGAGATGTGCACACGCTATTTTCATGCAATTTATTGAGCCGAAAATCAAATTGTAGTAGAGTTTGATTTCTGACCCAATGATTATGTTTCAAATAGTTTAAAGGTAAAGCTTGGAAGTAGGCCACTTTTGCAAATTGACATTGAGAAAACAACCTTCTCCAAAAGAAGGAAATCTAGGTTCTAAGCACTATGTGTAAAGAATATTTTCCATAATTGAAGTTATTTTTAGAACCTAGGGTCCAAGACAAAGGACAAGACAGTTGTTTTCATTGTATTTAATCACTTGAGAATGGAAGTGGTGAGTGGTCTTCGAAGTAGGAAATAAGGGATTTAATGATGCTTGGTTATATTTAAGAGAAAATAAGTATCCTATTGTTTGTTTAATTGAGTGTATTAATGGTGTTATTTTTTTATGGTCTTGGAAGTCAACGGACAAGGAATAAGAGAACTCTAGCTAACTCAGCTAAGAAAAAGCTCCTTAATATTGTTTTTTTTTGGGATGTATGGTGCTAATCCTTTGTGTTTTGTGTTGTGTGATTATGTGATACAATTTGTAGAGAAGCTATATTATAAAATTTACTAAACAATGGTTGTTTGTAAATACATGTAAAAGGGTTGGAATGAGATGTAAAGAAAAGTACAATTTATGAAAAGAACAATTTGGTTTTCTTCAATGAGGACATATTTTTGATGTTATTGGAGTAGTGGACTATTCACAACATCAAATCCAAAAAGACCAAATCTATGCTTCTTAAATTGGATTTGCATAAGGCATATGATAGTGTCAATTGGGACTTTCTCATATTTCTCTTGTTTCAAATAGGTTTAAATCTCGAAGTGGTAAATTGGATAATGGCTTGTGTAAGTTTTACTTCTTTTGCCAAAGGTCCAATTGAATTCTTCAAAATATCAAGAGGGATTATAAAGGGATGTCCCTTATCTCCTTTTCCTTTTATTCAGATAATGGATGGTTTAGGAAGACTTGTTTAGAAGGATAAAGAGATGGGTAGAATCCCCGGAGAAAATATTTCTTTAAGAAGTAGAATCACCCATTTGTTTTTTGTTGATGATGTTATGTTGTTTGGTTGTGGGTCAATTTATCAATGGAGAGCATTCCACATAATTTTATGTCTTTTTTCAAATGCTATAGGTCTAAAAATTAACTTGGAAAAATCAACATTTTACTACCATGCAGTGGAAGAAGAGACAATTCTCCTAGTTAAAGAGCTTTTTGGTATTCAAGTTTTTGAATTGGAGTTAGGTTTTAAATATCTAGGTTTTTTTCTATTGAAACCCAATTGTTATGCAACTCCAGATTGGAATTGGTTATTAAAGAAAGTGGAGAAGAAATTTGGTGTAATATCCACAAAGATGAGCTCAGTTGTAATCATGTTTATGAATTGTAAATCATGTTTTGTAGGTTGGTGAGCCAAGTATTGATAAGCTGGTGGGATTATGTGTTTATTAGGCTGGAGAGACTAAGTGTCAAAGGCCAAGAGCTTGTTTTCATATATGTAATATGTAGAACATTAATAAATATTAAACATCACTGCGTGCAGACCGACCACTAAGAGAGAGTGATGGGGGACTAAGCTTCCATAAGGTGGGTAAGGGAAAATGGGTTGAAAGGTTGGGAAGAGAGGATAAGTGTTGAGCCTAGGGGATAATCTTAGGGGATAATGTTGTGTGAAAGGTATGTCTTTATCCTAAGTTCCTGGAAGGGGGAACATGTGCAAGAGGGAACGCATGCTGATGGAGTGCATGCAGCCTCATGGATGACATGTATCGGCCCAGGCACATGCAATTTAGAAAAAGAATTGAGTTGAGATGGGGGTTGGTTCTCCATTCTATTGTCTGCTGTCTAAACCAAGGAATCTTCGCGTATGAGTTTTGTAAACCTCACGCAGCTTTGAAAACCGAAACCTGTGATGTTTTCTAGAGAAACTGATACACCTTTGTCCGAATTTTTGAGTCTGTGTTCGACCTCTGCACAAATTTATTGTCACGCATCCTGAAAATGGGTGTTACCTGAACCGTGTTGTGTTTTAATGACCTGTTGTCATTTCCTGTTTACACACCCCGTTTTCCTGTTGTTGCTATCACCCATGAGTTAGCCTAAAGCTGTTGTTGCTGCTGTCACATGTGAGTTGACCAAATGATGATGTTGTTGTTGTTATCTTGAACTTGCAGGAATTGAATTGGGACCTTGTGGAAGAACTGGGTTGTTAGGACCGTGGTAGAAGAGACAGGTTTTTAGGCCTGTGAGAAACTCTCTCCAGGTGAGGGAATCTGTTGGGGAGTGGTTTTCTCCTAGAGAGAGTCCAACACCAGCTACAAAGCTCTAAGAATTCCTTATCTGACCTGTTATCAAGGCCTAGAGGGGAGGTGAAGAGCTGATGGACTGTGCTTGTGAAGGTGTATACTTTCGGGTGGAACGAGCATGTGGGGAATGAGAGTCTGTGATTAGTGGGCATAAGAAGGCTCCTGGGGAGAATCCTTCTAATTTCTCTATGCAATTTTCTTGTAACCTCACCCTAGTCTAGGATTCCCTTACCTTGGGTGGAGCTTAGCCCCAGCTCGGGGGTGACCCATTGTTGAGCGTGATGAGCAGTGAAGTCTAAGGATGGGAGGTTCGTGGAAGGTCTGGATGTGGTTGGTGGAGTTGCTACAGTTTCAAAGATAAGTTTTAATGGTGTACTTAATTTATATGTGATGCATGTATATGATGCTTGCAATATTATCATGTATTCTGTTGTGATGATATTTACTATTGATTCCATTAATTTTGTATTTTAACAATAATTATATGTTTACTCTGTTAATCCATTTAAATTCATTTATACATACTATATAAGTATGAGAATGTTTTCACGTAGTAGCATTGCGCAACAAGTGGGTTGATGGCTAGGGACATTACAATATGGTACTAGAGCCTAAGGTCTCAACGCTGAGCCTAGATGGGCTGGATAAGTGGTCTTTAGACCCAAGGTTTCGAGAGGAAATTGTGCCTGGAGGACTAATTTCGAACCTTAGAATTTTTTTGAGTGCCAACAGGTTGCTTGGTCATGTACGAAGCTTAGAAGAAGTAGCGGTAGAATAAAATCGCAATCGGTGTGGTATTTGACCATAGAGAGGGAGGGCGCTCAACACTTGGGGTGTTGGAGCCATAGGATCTGTTTGAAAAGAAAGGAAAAACCTTTACGACCATTATATCTAGAGAAGGTGCCGGAAGGATATTTGATAAGCCTTTTGGGAGTTCGGCTGTTGGGAAAAGTGGGGTGTGCTGAGGCAGAAACCCCTGAAACCTGAAACTCCGAAGTCCCGAGAAGATCTACATCGTAGATATGGGAAAAATATCTCATCAGTTGGATCGAGCAGAAGAGCATAGAGTAATTTCAAGAATTTAGATGTCGGGAGAAGTGGGATGTGCGGATGCACAAACTCTCAAATCCCGAAATCGCAAAATCCCAAATATCTGAAGTAGTGGGTCAGGTTGATGTCACTTGGATGGATGTGGACCCATGGGATGTGTGCCACGTGCCAGTGGTCCCCGAAGGAAAAGTAGATGCAGTGGAGCCGAATGACATCACCTTAGGTAACGTGGACCTTCTTAAGTACACCATGTGTCACCACCGTGGTTGGTGACAATTGTGCTATGGGCCCGGTGGTTAGAAAGTTCAGAAGTTAAGAAGTCATGAGTAGGAGAGGAAAGCGAGTGTGAGAGGCTCCAGGACCGAAATATTAAAACCCCGAAGTCTCGATTAGAGAACCTTGAGATCTAGCGCTTGGTCATGGACCATGGTTGCATGGGTTGGGAAAGTGAGAGAAAAGGGCTAAGGCCTGAGTGCACTACAGAGCCAAGCAAAGCTCGAAAAATTCATGGAAACTGAATGTTTTCATGAATCAAGTTGTTTATGAATGTCGTGGACTTTGATAAGGAATAATGACCCAATAAATTCTAGTTATCTGCACCTTGTGATGCAGAATTTCAACAAGCACTAGAACCGAATAGAATTGCCACTGAGTGCAAAAGAAATGGAAAGGGAACGAACTGCCTCTAGTTCTGAGGATGAAACAAAAGGAATGGATGTTCATTTGGGAGTTGAAGGATCGAACTCCAATGGCCATGGAGAAGAGATAGATAAGGAAGGAAACATAAGGAAGATCATTCAAGGATTGCAAAAAGATGTACAAAATCGTTGAGCAGATAGAAAAAATATCAGAAAGGCTCAGGGAAAAAAAGGAGAATTCAACATAAAGTTATTAAAGAGTTTGGAGAGAATAGAAAAAAATTTGGATAAGGAGAGTGACTTGAGCAGAACAGGGAGTCACCAGACTTCTGAGGGAAGAAGGTCAAGGAGTGTGGGTAGACACCATCATCACTCCCAAGGTCACTCCAAGAAAAAGACACACAGTAGTTCAAGCCCATACCCTACCAGAACTCACATGAGATATGGAGTGGATGAATTGAAGGGAGAGATGAACAAGATTAATCCTCCTACATTTGATGGAGAACATCATAAGGAGGAAGACGTCGAAATGTGGTTTCTTGGTATGAGGAAATACTTCCAAATATAGAATTATTCCTCTCATGTGGAAGGAAGAATTGTGATGTATCAACTGAAAGGAAAAACATCAATGTGGTGGGATCGACTTGTCCAGGTGTAGCACATTAGAGAGAAAGATATCACTTGGAAAGAATTCAAGAAGTATTTTGAGAAGAAGTATTTGACTAAGAGATATTATGACAGAAATATGAAGGAGTTCTTTGAACTCAAGCTAGGCATCATGACCATTGATGAGTATGAACGTAGGTTTTTGGAATTGTTGAAGTATGTTTCGTTCATCAAAGAAGAAATTGTCAAGATTCAAAGGTATCTGAGTGGACTGCCACCTTCCATTGTTGACAAGATCTAGTATGATGACCCAAAAACCATGGAAGAAATGATAAGAAGAGAGAAATGCTTATATGAGTAGCAAAGAGAAAGTCCTACCTTTCGGAAGGCTTGGGACGACCAAAGAAAGTTCAAGAAAGAACATAGGTAGAAGGGAAACAAGCCTCCCTTTTTTAGAAATAGCCCTCAAGGACAACCATCGTTTAGAGACTCGAGAATGGCTGAAGTAGGGGAACAAAGTCCAAGAAAGATGCCCATTCAGTGTTGGGGCTTCCAGGAAAAACATAAGTACATAGATTTCCCCTACAAAAATGGAAAAGTGAGAGTTGTCCATAATGTTCAGCAAGCTAAAATAGTGGAGGACATGGGCAGTAGAATACCAAGGATCTATGCAGCCCTGGACAACAAGCAAGCTGAATTTCAGTCACACATGATTGAAATAGAAGGTATGATTAACAACCAACCATTTACTATTTTAATTGATTCAGGGGCTAGCCATAGTTATGTAGATCCTAGAGTGGTGGAATGTTTTCATTTGTTAATAAGCAAACATGAAAAGTCTTGGTTAGTGCAGCTGGATACATGAAACAAGAGAAAAGTCACTAAGTTAGTTAAGTCTTGTCCAGTGGATATGAAAGGACTGAGCACAAAGGCTGAATTGAATATTTTGCCTTTAGGTTCTTATGATTGTCTAATTGGGATGGAATGGTTGGACCAACACCATGCCATCTTGGACTATCATAACAAGGCATTCTCTTTCTTGGATGAGGAAGGGAATTGGAAAACAATCCAAGGAATTCCTAGAGATGTTGCTATCAGAGAAATCTCAGCAATGCAGCCGAAGAAGTTCTACAAAAAAGGTTGTCAATTATTTGTAGCTCACGTGGAGGAAACACCTAAGGATAAGGTGTCAAGTATTGGATATCATGTGGTGCTAAAGGAGTTTGAAGATGTATTTCAAGAGTTACCCGGATTACCCCCAAAGAGAGATAATTATTTATCTGTAAACTTGATGCCTGGAGCAGCTCCAGTGTCAAAAGATCCTTACAGAATGAGTACGCTAGAGCTGAAAGAGTTGCAATTGAAACTTGAAGAGCTTTTGAAGAAGGGGTACATATGCCCAAGTGTGTCACCTTGGGGAGCCCTAGTCTTGTTCGTGAAGAAGAAGGATGAAATGTTGAGATTGTGTATCGATTTCAGACAATTGAACAAAGTGACTGTAAAGAACAAGTATCATTTGTCGAGGATTGATGACCTCTTTGATCAGTTGAAGGATGCGAAGATATTTTCGAATATAGAACTCAAGTCGGGATATCACTAGGTAAGTGTAACACCCTGTTTCCCCCAAATTTGTAATTAATCCTAATACAGGAATTACCATGCTAAAGCATGATGAAAATGTGAATGTATGATGTGAAGGGACCTTATGAAGAAGGTCGATAAATGTAAATAACATTATGAATTTATATTACAGGACTGCTGGGAGGGGATGTGCGGAAAAGAGACCACGATGGTGGTGGAGGGCACCTTGAAAAAGGGGCGTTAACTTCCACCAAGAATTAAATACCGTATTTGGACTCCACTGGCCTGGGGAACCAAAAGCGGCTCACTAGCCCTGAAATTAATGCCTTGCAGGCCGGTAGGTGGATGGCTTGATGAGGGATGGGGAGGTGAACCGCCTATCCGTAGAGCCATCATGAATGACCAGCACAAGGGTAATCGTGCCACACACAACCTCGCGAGAGGATAAGGCGTATGGATGAAACGATTGAAGGGGCGGACGCGAGGGGAACTCTGGTAGTTCTATGCAGAGTGAGTGACCGCAGAGAGGAGGGGATTGCAACCTTCGCTCCTGGGCACTGGCAGACAGAGAGACGCAGGTCTTAGGACATCATGGTCTCAGCTCGGGGGTGGCTAGTGGTAAATCCATTAGGAGTCACTACGCCTACGGTTGGGTGGAAACGAGCACCCCTCTCAGCAGTCCCTTCCATTGCTGAAGTTATTTTTGATAAGTGTTTTTCTTATATTGCATTGAAATTTATATGCTGTCACATATATTCATGGACTTGTGGGATTGTAAATGTTTCCTGTGAAGGAATTGTCTGTACAACAATTGTTAATATGGAGTAGATGTTAACTCATAGAACTTGTGATTTTGTAAATGATTTCAGCATGAGAATGTCCGCGTAGTGCTTGATATGAATGAGTCGATATATACTTGACACCGAGGAAACCGTGCTTGACTTACATTGATAAATGAATCTAATCATGCCCAGCCGTTCTCGGGAAGCTGTATTCCTTTATCTGCTTCCGGGAATGCCCCAGTATGGATCTCTTCACAGAGATTTCCTCCTTGGAAAGGTTCACTAAGAACCCAGGACAAG
>JZKD02S0671576.1:161661-185711 GCA_000966675.3 Picea glauca | reverse complement strand
CGGTAGGTGGATGGCTTGATGAGGGATGGGGAGGTGAACCGCCTATACGTAGAGCCATTATGAATGACCAGTGCAAGGGTAATCGTGCCACATGCAACCTCGCGAGAGGATAAGGCGTATGGCTGAAACGATTGAAGGGGCAGACACGAGGAGAACTCTGGCATTTCTATGCAGAGTGAGTGACCGCAGAGAGGAGGGGATTGCAACCTTCGCTCCTGGGCACTGGCAGACAGAGAGACGCAGGTCTCAGGACATCGTGGTCTCAGCTCGGGGGTGGCTAGTGGTAAATCCATTAGGAGTCACTACGCCTACGGTTGGGTGGAAATGAGCACCCCTCTTAGCAGTCGCTTCCATTGCTGAAGTTATTTCTGATAAGTGTTTTGCTTATATTGCATTGAAATTTATATGCTGTCACATATGTTCATGGACTTGTGGGATTGTAAATGTTTCCTGTGAAGGAATTGTCTGTACAACAATTGTTAATATGGAGTAGATGTTAACTCATAGAACTTGTGATTTTGTAAATGATTTCATCATGAGAATGTCTGCGTAGTGCTTGATATGAATGAGTCGATATATGCTTGACACCGAGGAAATCGTGCTTGACTTACATTGATAAATGAATCTAATCATGCCCAGTCGTTCTCGGGAAGCTGTCTTCCTTTATCTACTTCCGGGAATGCCCCGGTATGGATCTCTTCACATAGATTTCCTCCTTGGAAAGGTTCACTAAGAACCGAGGACAAGGACTGGAATGCACAGGCCTTATTAACCCTGTACGAGGAGGAACGATCCTATTAAGGTTCCAGGATAGTAGTGTTGTGAGATGTAATAAGTCAACGGATGAGATCTCGTCGGAGGACCCATAGTCATTCACGACCATTAGATTGACGGAAGTAACGAAGGAATTACATACCTTGCCCCTTTGTCCTCTACCATCGTGAGCAACAAGAAATTGGGATCGTAAACTCCAAGACCCAAAAGAACGAATCTGGACCGTTAGATTTTGGTCGAATTACCCGTCAGCCGTTGGGTCTGGAGAAGCTGCGTAGGGGTTAAGCGCAGGGGTAGGCATGAGAGAAAGAGATCTGAGCCATCAGATCTGGAGCAGAAATCCCGTAAGCCATTGGAATCTGGAGGAGTTTCACGGAGTATAACTTCTGGAAGGAGAGCGTGCAGGAGAAATGATCTGAACCGTCGGGTCTTAGATCATAGTCCCAACAACCGTCAGATCTCGAGAAGATGTGCCGGAGTTAAACTCTAGTGTGCAGAGGAAGAGTCCTAACCGTTGATCTCGGAAGGACACGTGTCAACACCCCAGAGAAGTCATCGGGACAACAGGTTCATCGGGGTTTTGTTGAGTCCGAGAATCGAGACCTTGTGGTCCTCGAAATCCCGAGAACGGATCCTAACCGTTGATCCCGGTAGGACATGTGTCAGCGTTTGGGAGGCGTCGGGATTTTTACCATTGGAGATTTGGGGAGTATAGAATCGTTGCATATAGAAATCACGATACGCGATTTCCCGATCAGATCTGGACCATCCATTGTTCGAGGACGTGTGTCAGAGGATCCCGTAGAGTCGTGGATCGGGAAATCGGGGTTTTTGAAGATAAGGAAACTGCGTCGCTGGGAATCGCGATCGACGATATCCCGACGGTGACGTAAGCAAGGTGGGACCACTAGAGTTAGAGTGAGAGACATGTGTCCATCATCTAGGAAGAGTTGGGAAACCCGTAGGAAAATCCCGGTGCAATCATAGCCATCCATCCGTGAGACAGGTGGCTACCATCAGGAACCATCGACGATTGGCCCATCGGAAAATCGAAGTTCTCGGAGCCATGAGAACCAGGACATCATAAGTCCCGAAACTCCGAGAATCAATCCGGGCCGTCCATCTGCGAGGACAGGTGGCTAAGGATCGGGCGCCGTCGGCATTTTGTTCATCGGAGTTTTCGATGGTAAGGAAATTGTGCAACAGGAGATCGCGATCCGCGATTTCCTGATAGGATCTGAGCCATCCAAACAGTAGGGACACATGGCAGAGGATCCTGGAGAGTCGGAGTTCGGCATATCGGGGATTTCGAATACATGGAACTCTTGCCACCCGGAATCACGATCCGCGATTTACCGATCAAATCCGAGCCATCCGTTCACACGGGATAGGTGTCAGAGATCGGGCGAAAGTCGCAGATCGGGAAATCGACGTTTCCAAGGACATGGAACGCTCGCAACAGGAAATCGCGATCCGCGATTTCCCGACGGGATCAACACCGTCCATCAGCGAGGACGCGTGGCGAGAGATCCCAGAGAGTCAGAGTTCGGCATATCGGAGTTCAGCGTATCGGGGATTTCAAAGAAATGAAATATTTACATTACAAAACTGTGATATGCGAATTCCCGACACCATCATAAGCCGTTGATCCAAGGGACGCATGTCGAGCATCCGGAGAGAGTCGGGAATCGGGATACTGTGGGTCCCGTGGACGTGGGTCTTGTGACATGGGAAACCCCGTAGCCCCGACGAGAATAAGGTAGTGGTCACGGAGTTGGTCATGTGGACCAGGGGATAAGCCAGTGGGGCTAGTGTGGCCAGAAAGGCGCGTCGCGAATCGGGAAATTGTGAGTCCCAGGGACATGTGTTTTGTGTCATCACAAAGGCCGAAATCTTGATGGGAGGTTATACGACGGTGGTCTTATGATAAGTGGTCACATGGACTATTTTATAGCATAAAGGGTTAATGCGTAAGGAGTGCATCGGGATTCGGAGGATCGTGAATCAGAGATCGCGATCGGTGATTGTAGTTGCCAAGACATCATGGGTGTCAAAACCCCGATAAAAGGAACCCCGAATCCCGATATTGAACCAGGGATTGGCATTTCTCTAAGGCAGGTTTGTGGGAACTTCTCAATTGTGGGAGATTAACCCAAAAATTTTAAATTATGATAGTGGGTGTGTTATAGTAAGGATAAAGGATGAATACATCAAAAAGATCTCCTTTAGAACAAGGTGTGGTCATTATGAGTTCACAATGGTTTCGTTTGGGTTGTCGAACGCACCCATTGTTTTTATGTGTTTGATGAATGGTGTATTCAGGGAATATCTAGACAAGTTTGTCGTAGTCTTCCTGGATGACATTCTGGTGTATTCCAAGTCAGAAGAAGAGTATGAACAACATATGAGGATGGTGTTGCAGGTACTAAGAGAGTACTAACTATATGCGAAGTTGAGAAAATGCTCATTTTATCATGAGTAAATCCATTACTTGGGGCATATTATCTCGAAGGATGGGATAGATGTAGATCCTGAGAAGGTTGACGCCATCAGAGAATGGCCAACCCCAAAGAACGTGATGAATGTCAGCTCCTTTATGGGTCTAGCTAGTTACTACATAAGGTTTATTGCAAGGTTCTCGAGGATAGATCACCTTATCACTTCCTTGCAAAGGAAGGAGAAGAAGTTTCAATGGACAAAGGATTGTGAGAAAAACTTCCATAAATTGAAGCAATTATTAACCAGTGCTCCAATCTTGAGGATTGTAGATCCAAATGAAGATTTCGTGGTGTGCACTAATGCGTGCAAAGAAGGACTGGGAGGGGTCCTCGGTCAGAATGGATTCGTAATTTGTTATGAATCCAGAAAGTTGAAAGAGCATGAAAGGAACTATGCAACTCATGATTTGGAGTTTGCAGCCATAGTACATGCTCTAAAGAAGTTGAGGCATTACCTCATGGGAAGGAGGTTCGAATTGAGAACAGACCATAACAGTATGAAATATTTGTTTGATCAACCAACCTTGAATACTAGGTAGAGTAGGTGGCTAGAGTTTATCTGTGAGTACGATTTTGATAGCAAGCATATCAAAGGGAAGGAGAATAAAGTGGATGATGCACTCAGTAGGAGAATACATGAATTACATGATACAACCATTAACATGTACCGAACTGATATAAAGGGAAAATTTTTGGAAGCTGTAAATGCAGATTTGCAGTACATGGAGCTGGTAGCAAAGCTACAACAAGGTGAGATGCCACATAAAGTGAAAAATTATAAATTGGAAATTGATGGAACAATTCTATACAAAAACAAAATTTATGTACCTAATGTCTAGGACTTGAAACGTATGATTTTGCATGAAATGCATAATGTGCCTTATGCAGGACACCATGGATATAAGAAAACTATGGCAACAATCAAGAGCCATTAATTTTGGCCAGGTATGAAGAAATATATTGTTGGATACATAGCTAGATGTATGGAGTGCCAGAAGGTTAAAGATGATCATAGGAACCCAATAGGGTTGCTACAACCTTTACCCATTCCTGAGTGGAAGTGGGAAGTGGTGACAATGGACTTCATCACAGGATTGCCCAGAACAAGAAAACATCATGATTCAATTATGGTGGTGTTGGAAAAGCTTACGAAAGTTACCCATTTCATTCTGTTAAAGAATACTCACAAGGTAGCGAATGTTGTTGACATCTTTGTGAAGGAAATAACACAATAGCATGGAATCCCTAAGACAATTGTGTCTGACAGAGACCCTAAATTTACCTCAAATTTCTCGAAAGGGTTATTCAAAGGATTTAGAACGAATATGAACTTTAGCACATCTTATCATCTCGAGTCTGATGGACAAACAGAGAGGGTGAATAGAGTGATAGAAGACACGCTAAGGATGTATGTGATGGACAAACCATCGAAATGGGAAGACTACTTGCACTTGGTAGAATTCTCCTACAATAATGGTTATCAAGCATCATTGAAGATGAGCCCATTTGAAGCACCTTATGGCAGGAAATGCAATACTCCAGTAAGCTGAGATAATCTAGCTGATAGGGAAATAGTTGGGCCAAAGTTGCTCAAGGAAATGGAAGAACAATGCTAAAAATTAAGCAGAATTTAAAGGCTTCCCAAGATAGGCAGCAAAAACTATGTTGATAAAAACAGAACCCACAGAGAGTTCAAAGTGGGTGATCATGTCTTTTTGAAGGTAAAAGCTAATATAAGTTCCCTGAAGCTGGGAAACTATGCCAAGTTGGCAACCATATTTTGTGGGCCATTTGAAATCCTAGAAAGGATTGAACCAGTTGCATATATGATTTCATTACCTGCATCCATGAATGTAAATAATGTGTTTCATATTTTATTGCTTAAGAAATATATACCTGATGCTAATCATGTAATTAATTGGAATGTGATTAAGGTGGAACAAGAAGGTGTCCTACAAGTGCATCCTGTGCGCATATTGGACTGAAAAAACAAACAACTCTGAAATTGAGCCATAGGGCTTGTAAAGGTCTAGTGGATCTGGTATGGTCCTGAGGATGCGACTTGGAAACATGAAGATGCTATGCAGGTTGAATATCCACATTTTTTTTAATATTTTGGAAATTTTGTTGATGCTGTGTAAAAGTTGCACTAAGGACAGTGAAAAAACAAGGGGAGGGGATTGTAATATCCCCAAAGATGAGCCCCGTTGTAATCATGTTTATGAATTGTAAATCATGTTTTGTAGGCTAGTGATCCAAGTATTGATAAGCTAGTGGGCTTATGTGTTTATTAGGTCGAAGAGCCTAAGTGTCAAAGGCCAGGAGCCTGTTTTTGTATATGTAATATGCAGAACATTAATAAAGATTAAACATCGTTGCGTGCAGGCTGACCATGAAGAAAGAGTGATGGGGGACTAAGCTTCCACTAGGTGGGTAAGGGAAAATGGGTTGAAAGGTTGGGAAGAGAGGCTAAGTGTTGATCCTAATGGTAAGATTAGGGGCTTAAGTTCTTAGGAATAATAATTTATTATTATTCCAAAAGTTATGTGAAAGGTATGTCTTTATCCTAAGTTCCTAGAAGGGGGAACGTGTGCAAGAGGGAACGCATGCTGATGGAGCGCATGTAGCCTCATGGGCGACATGTGTCGGCTCAGGCACATGCAATTTAGCGGAAGAATTGAGATGAGATGGGAGTTGGTTCTCCATTCTTTCATCCATTGTCTGAACCAAGGAATCTCTGCATCTGAGTTCTGTAAGCCTCATGCAACTCTGAAAACCGAAGCCTGTGATGTTTTCTTGAGAAATTGATACACCTTTGTCCAAATTGTTGAGTCTATGTTTAAACTCTACGTGAATTTCTTGTCATACATCCTGCAAATTGGTGTTACCTTAACTGTGTTGTGTTTTAGTGGATTTTTGTCGTTTCATGTTTACACACCCCATTTTCCTGCTGCTGCTATCATCTGTGAGTTAGCTGAAAGCTGTTGTTGTTGTTGTCACCTGTGATTTGACCAAATGCTAATGTTGTTGATGTTATCTTGAACTTGTGGGAATTGAATTGAGAACTAGTGGAAGAACCGGGTTGTCAGGCTTGTGGTAGAAGAGACAGGTTGTTAGGCCTGTGAGAAATTCTCTCCAAGTGAGGGAGTCTGTTGGGGAGTGGTTTTCTCTCAGAGAGAGTCCATCACCAGCTACAGAGATCTAAGAATTCCTAATACTGCCCATTGTCAAGGCCCAAAGGGGAGGTGAAGCACCGATGGATTGTTCTTGTGAGGTGTATACTCCTGGACGGAACATGCATGTGGGGAATAAGAGTTTGTGAGTAGTGGGTGTAAGAAGGCTCCTCAAAAGAATCCTTCTGATTGCTCTGTGCAATTTTCCTGTAACCTCAGCCTAGTCTAGGATTTCCTTACCTTGGGTGGAGCTTAGTCCCAGCTCAGGGGTGACCCACTATTGAGCATGATGAATAGTGAGGTCTAAGGCTGGGAGGTTCGTGGAAGGTCTGCACGTGGTTGGTGGAGTTGCTACAGTTTCAAAGATTTTCAATTTTGTTTCTCATTTTCTAATCTAATCTTTATGAATATTAAAGTTTCATTTTCTAATCAAATCTTTATGGATATTAAAGTTTCAATATTGTGTTAAATATATTCATATAATTATTAATACAAATTGAATTAGTAATTTGGATGTTGTAGTTGTTGCAATAGGAGCAAAGTTATTGTAGTTGTTCTCAATTGATCTTCAATTTTATTGAAATAAAATTGAATATTTATTTTTATCTATATATATATATTGCAAATTATTTTTTTTTTTTTTTTTTTTTTTATATATATTAGATAAAAAAAATATATAAAAATATACATTTTATAAAAAATAAAAAAAAAAATATATATATATATATATATATATATATATATATATATATGGAAAGAAGAAATTACCATTTTTTAAAGTTAAATTATATGGGATGAAAATTAGAAACAATTACATATCAACACTATATATATATATAATTGGAATATCAATATTCCAATATTTATATGAAAAATAATAAATTATCAATTTTAAAATTTGAGTTATATAGGATATTTTCAATGTTGCACGCCCTGTATTTTCAACATCTTTTCAACATCTAGTTCCCAAGCTCTCAAAGTTCTGGGAGCTTGGGAACTAGTTGGGAACATCCTTGGAAACTAGTTGGGAACGTCTCCAATTGACTCAGAACTCTTTTTGGAACTTGGGAGCTTCAACATCAAAGAAATGAGAGCTTGGGAACCAGTGTCCTAAAAGAAGAGCTTTAAATTAGAATTATATTAAATTAAAATGTAAATATATTTATTCCTTTATTACAAATACATAATTTCTTACAAATATTTTCATTATATTTAATCAAAATATGACTATAAAACTAAGAGTAAACTACACATAAATATTATTTCAAAAATTAGTAAAGTAAAAAAACTTAATAATACTCACTTTATAGTTGTGGATATGAAAAACTTTTAATGCATTTATGTTTTCCTTCAAGCCGAAACTAAACATGAAAGTCTAATAAATCAATACCCTATCCACCACAAGTATTTTCTCCACTCTATAGCTGATATCAACCAACCATATCATTGACTTTTATTGTATTTTCATATTAGAAGAGTAGTACTATTTTGTTCTTTTCAATAAAAAAACGAATAATGTTTCAAATTTACAAAGATGTTTAAAGTTTATATATGTAAAGTTTAATTTTAAAAAGATGTTAAAATTGTATATATGTATTTTCAAGTTTGTTTCTCATTTTCTAATGGGATATTTGTGGATATTAAAGTTTCATTATTGTGTTAAATATATTCATATAATTATTAGCACTAATTAAATTAGTAATTTTAATATTGTAGTTGTTACAATAAGAGAAGCATTGTCATCCATTCAACTTCAATTTTATTGAAATAATATTTAAAATGTATCAATATCTCTATACATTGTACTCTAAAATATCATTATAATCTAAAATATTTTTTATATATTTTTTAATATATATTATTGCCGCTCCCAAATTCAAGTTTCCTGTACATTTGAGGGAAACTTCTACTCGTTCCGGAGTTCCCACTTTTCAGAAACTCATGCAATATAGGATATTTTTCTTTTTAAAATTAGAATGTTAAAGGTTTTTTTAAGTAGTAGTCTAAACGTTATATCAAATGATTCTTTTCCGGGGATTTTTTCTTAAAATTTGGTGAGCAATTGGTAGATCCCTAGATTTGAATAATTTTTTTTGTATAATACAATCAACAGATTTGAGTGATTATTTTTGTAGAATCAAAATATCTTTGGATTTTTCAGCGCACTGAATCCATTTCTATATTCAAAAATAAATTTTAAATAACAAAAAAAAGTTGTTTTTACTCATATTCAAATGGTAAAAATTTAAAAGTGATTATCCAACTTAAAAAAAATCTTCAAATGAAAAAATCTATTTGTTTACAATGTGTTATTTATGATTCCTTTATTTGTTAATTTAATTTCATGGTAAGTCAATTATGCTCATAAATATGACTCTTCCGTGATAACAATATTGATAAATAATAAAAATATATTTTTAAATGTCATTTAAAGGAATTTTTTAAATAATAATATTAAGTGTTTTAAATATAAAATAAAATAAATTACAACATTAATTTGACTTTATGTTGTTAGATATTTATATTTATTTTGTTGCAGCAAAATGAAGACATTTCCAGTATTTAATTGTTTATTGGAACGGAGTCTTTGATAAGATATGTAAAATTAGTTTGGTATTGGAGGACATTTGCAGTATTTATTTGTTTATTGAACGAAGTCTTTCCAAAAATTTGACAAGATGTAAATTTAGTTTAGTATTGAAGATGGTTGTCAATAGCAACCTTTCCATTCAATTAGGACTCACTAATATTTGGAGGTTGGTATAATGCCAACTGTGTGTTTTAATTTTCATGCTGTTTTATCGTCAACAAAGTCTATTTAATTAGATGAGACCACACACATTTTTGGGTTAAGATTTTCAAAAATAAGGTTAAATGGCTGTGAAAACATGTAAATTAAAGGTGAACACATCTAGAATTAAGGGATATACAAGCGATAATCTATAAGGGTTAATGGTTTTGACTTGTTGTTTGGAGATGCATAGTTTTGTGTACATTGCTTTTTTAAGATAGAGAAATGGAGACGATAAAGCTTGAAGTTTAGTGAAAATATGAGGAAAATGAAGGGAAAATGGTTTATATGAGTAGATGAGAATATGTGCTTTTACTATGATGAAAGGAAGAATAAGTTAAAAAGACGTCAAAACAACTATATAATTTCTATTGTCTTTTTCTTAAAGCTAAGTGAGAGATGAAGAAGGTATATAGCAAGTGGTGTTGTGTCACATATGTGAAAGATGACATAGTTTAACCATGAAGATAGCTGAAATTTCTTTACTAAACAAGCTCAAAGACTTAGAGATAACATTGTAGATGGGAGAAAAAATTGTTGTTAACTCCTTTGTATTGTTGTTAAGTCTTTTGTTTCACCATCAAAGTTTGTGGGGGGATTTTCAACTAGATGGTAGTTGAGAAAATATAATTGTTTGTAAAAGAGGATAACCATTGTTTATTTGGTTCTTTCTTGAGTTAAGGAATAATGATATGATCGGTGGATTCGTTTAGGAATGTAGATTTTCCAATTAAATTCATAGTTGAAGCATGGTGTAGAAAAATTACCCACCACTAAAAAATTCATAGTCTCTAAACCTTGTCAATAAGACACAAAAAGTTTGAGGACCAAAAGCCTCCCATTAAGGAGGCATGATGCAATTTGGATCTTTGGAGAAAGATTTGAAAGAAATGGAAATGGTTAATTCTATCAATATTTTGTATTTAAGAACATTTGTTAAATTTCATGCAATCCCGAATTGATTCCTAGAGAGAAGCTCATTTATGCCTTTGAAATGATAGGCTAAGGTAAAGAAAATGTGTGAACTTTTAGCTTCACAAAAGTATGGATAAAAATTATGCAGGTCTTATTGCTTTGTTCTCTACACGAATAGTGGCCAAAAAAGTGAAAATAAAACCGACCAAGGAAAAATTTTACGATGAGATTTAGGTACGTTGAAGAATAGACCAAAACAAGGAAATATTGATGCTTCACATAACATGAACCACATAAGGACTAAGAAAATAGACATGTGGGGATTTGTCACACAAGGAGGTGCATAAGATGAAGGGAGGTGTTACCTTCGTGCTTCGTTCCCTACATAAGTTAACAAGGAACAATCTAAAGGGTTCACAAGGATTAGTGTATATGAAGGAAAAGTTGGGAGTCAAAACAAAGTCTAACTCTTCACTTTGTTCTTTGCACGAAGGGAAGAAGGTATAAAGGGGTAACAACTTTTGGAGCATGAGACATGCTCAATTCCTTGAAGGTATAAAGGGGTAACAACTCTTGGAGCATGAGACATGCTCAATTCCTTGAAGGTATAAAGGGGTAACAACTTTTGGAGCATGAGACATGCTCAATTTCTTAACAAAACCTTGTCTTTATAAAAAAAGTATGTGGCTTGGGACAAAATAGGTGGAAACCTACTTAGTAAATGATGTCACACCTAGGGTGTTGAAGTGTGAATCTTCGTAATCACAAGATGTTGCATGGTAGTTTTTAAAATTCCAAAGTTGCTCGAATTCTATATAATTTGAAATGATGGGGAAATTATAATAATTGGAAAATAATTGGAAGGTAGCTTACATTCTACATACCATGAGTACTAAGAATAAAAGGGAGTTCAAGAAAGGAAAATGGGTTCCATATGATAGCTTGTTTGTTCATGTAAGCATGTTCAACAAATAAGGTTCATTTGTACAAATTTAGGCCCAAATTGGATAAGTTGGAAATCAGTTGGTGAGACTAAGATTGTTCATATGGAGGTTGGGTAAGAAGAAAACTAAATGAGGATTTTGGTTCTTCCAGAAAAAAAGAGTAATAAAAGTAGAGAGGAGAAGCAAGGTCTCTCTTTATGTAATCATTTCCAAGAGGGGGGGTTTCTTTTACTCATTAAAATTTTCACGGATTTCTAAATTTGAGAGAGGAACTTTGCGATGAGAGGAAGAGGAGAGAAGTGCACACACTCTTTTCATGCAATTTATTGAGCCAAAAATGAAATTATAGTAGAGTTTGATTTTTGACCCTTTTTTTTTTGTTAGTTTGTCCGTGATATGTGAGACTAACCTGTGGCTAAGAAACCGCGACTCAGGGGTATCTAAGCATCAAAATCACCCGGGGATCGCACCCGCCCTGAGCCACACCAACCATTAACATGGATGGATTTTTTGTCCCCGCTAGTTTCGAACCGGTAACTTAACATCACGGAGCACCTTAACAACACACTCCATCATCGACTGTCCTACACCTCGAAGACTTTAGAAGATGAATCTTGAAAGTAAGTCACTTTTGCATTTGAACGTGGAGAAAAAAACCTTCTCCAAAAAAAAGGAAATCCGATTTCTATACACTATGTGCAAAGAATGTTTTCCATAATTGAAATTATTTTAAGAACTTATGGTCAAGACAAAGGGAAAAAAAAATTTGTTTTCATTGTATTTAATCACTTGAGAATGGAAATGGCGAGTCCTCTACAAGAAGAAGTAAATAAGGCATTTAATGATGCTTGGTTATAATTCAGAGAAAATGAGTACCTTTGTATTTGTTTAATTGAGTGTATTAAGAGTATATTAATGGTATTATATTTTTCTTGAAGTCAATGGAAAAGGAATACAAGAAATCTAGCTAACTCTCTATTTCATGAGATTCATTGGAGCTAAGAAACCCCCGTTAATATTGGTTTTCTCATGAGATTCATTGGAGCAAAGAAACCTCCGTTAATATTGGTTTTCTCGGCCAATCCTTTGTGTTTTATGTTATGTGTTTGTGTCATACAATTTGTAGAGAAGCTATAATATAAAATTTCCTAAACAATTGTTTTCTATAAATACATATAAAAGGGTTGGAATGAGATGCAAAGACAAAAATGTGTTTGGAATAATTAAGAAGAATTTATAAATATCAAGTTTTTATAATATACATAATTTTAATTTTATTTTTAAAAATAATTTATTTTTAAATAATTTCTAAATACATGTAAAAGGGGTTGGAATGAGATACACAGTGTTTATAATATTAATAACAATTTATAAATATAATTTTTTTATAATATCCAAAAATAAAAAATAAAATTAGAAAGATTTTTTTTTTTTATAGAATTTATATAAATGATTTTATAATTTATTTATTTTATAATATAAAAAATATAAAAAAAAAAATAAAAATATAAAAAAAAAAAAAAAATATATATATATATATATATATATATATATATATATATATATATATATATAATTTAGTGAATTAATTAATCCATAGGTGGGGTAATATGGTGCATAGATATTGCCATATGTGAAAAAGGATAGAACAATGGGTTGGGTTGCATCTTTTAATGAGAGATTAGAGAGAATGTAAGAGAAAAGTAAATTTGCATTGATTTAGTTCTAAAAGATATCAACGAAATATTGTTGCATTAAGTTAGATAATACATAGTGTCTTACGCTAAATTTGTAATTGAAGAGTTGAGACCGAGTTGATTTGTACGAAGGGTTATTAAGGCTCGGATGTGCCACCGAATTTGGCAATTAATATTGCACCTAACAATAGAGTCTTAAAGAATATATAGCTAGATTCAGATAGAGCGTTGGTCTCCCTAATGACCTCTTAATATCTTTTCAAGAGCGCTCTCCTAGCACTATAGATGAAAAAGGTAGAGTGTTGAAAATATGTTCTCTCTCATCATTTTAAGAGTACATGTAAGCCCTTAGGTGCATAGCTCATGCGCGCACCTCCACGCTATAGTTTGGTTGGGTGGGCAGGATGCTCAACACACTTGAAGACATGACGTCTTCATATATGGGACGATTCGGGGTCACCTTGTGTGTGCAATGTGTCAAGGGGCAACTCAACCCAAGGTATCTTGCAACACAAGTTAGACAAGGGGGTTTGACGAAGGTCGTGGGAAGAAGACTACGCACATCACCAAATAAAAAAATGGCTAAGGCACGAGTAGGGCACGCTTAGGTGAGTCGACCCAACTCACCCTAGGGATGCATGCAACCATGATAAGTCGGTTGGATGGATGGGGACGTCGATTAAAAAATCAATGGGTTAACGAAATGGAGGCATGGGGCATTCAGTGGGTCGACTAGGCAAGCCATCCAAATTCACTAGCATTACAAGTCACCCAAACATTGTGAAGGGGCGCACCCACACTTGGGTCAACTTAACTTTGCAAAAGGGTGTAACAGACAAAAGGGCACATCAGTTCATCAAGGGGACGATTGAGTTGGGGAGCCATCGTATAAGAAGACAAGGGTGAGAGCCATCAAGACACATGGGCATTAGCATTCAACAGTCACACTTCAGAATCATTGAGACTAAGGCATCTGAGGCAGGTTTGTGGTAGAGAGGGAGAGCTCTTCCCAAGGGGCCAAGTTGCACCTGGTGGAAGATTTGTTCCAACCCGTGGAATCTACAACGAAGACAACATAAGAGGGAGAGTTTTCTTTAGACGAGGAAACTGATGGATGAGTTGAGTTTGGTGGTGAGGTGCAATGTTGCATGACCAAGTTGTGCAATGTGAAGTGACAAAGAGTTTGGAAACTGAGAGCGGAGTTGAACAAACTAAAGCAAGGGAAACATGAACCGCAAGAAAGAAGCAAGAGGGTGAAGTGACTCATCTAGATTTTTATTGTGGAACAAAGGGATTCACAAGGTGGGCATGAAGGAGATTTTTCTTTTGTATTTGCACAAGTGTATTGTTGTATATAACTAAGTGCACCAAAATCTCCTTGTAAATCTTCTTTGGTGTGGCACAAGCTGCAAGCTTGGCACATTGTTGTATGTTGTAATAAAATTTGGGTATTAGGACGGTTTGGCTGCCCAACTTACTTGCACAATAATTTAACTATGTACTTGATGCGTTCTATTAGTTATTTCATGTTCTAAGTATGAATGTTATCATGAAATATTAAATGGTCAAAGTTTCTAAGTGTTAGGCATAGTCCAAGCCAAGTATACCGGAGTGACCTTGTCGCCGAGTTGAAAATTTGTGGTGCCACATGCTGTTGAGAACAATGAATTTTTTTTCCATCCTCTTGAGTTATCCATTGGCATGATAGTTGGTATCAAAGCACACGACATATCACACATTAGAGTAGATTGTGGAAGTTGGTTTGGTGGACAATTTGGTGAGCTTTGTCACCATCGTGACATGAGATATTAGAATGCATTTTGGGTCACAAGGTAGCTTGTTGGGCACATTTTATCCATAATAGATTCATGTCATGCATCATCGAGAACATTAGTTGGGTCGAGCTAGGTTGTCGGGAAAGTGAGGTTGACCATAGCCTTCAAACGAGGTGACTCTTCATAGAGTTATGCAAGTCAGTTAACAATAGTATTACTTAGCAGTCGGGTGGTGTGTGCATGGCGTCTTAATGCAGAAGTAGTTGGGGCATGAAGATGAAAGGGAAGTGAAGGTGGGTTTTTTTGGTTGCATGGGGAATGTTACTTAGATGGAGTTTTTCATATCACAGAGCCGAGTTGAAGACTTGATGTGAACAATTTGGATGCACCTTGTCGTGACATGTTTATGCTGAGCTTTTCTATACATAGTTGTTGGACCATGTTATTGTAGACCTTGAGTTGCAGTGGTGGATTGATGTGACAGAGTGTGTCATGGAGCTTGGCTCCTTGGTTACGAAGATAAATAAGGTATGGACAAGGATTTTTTAGTGGCTTGGGCACATCATTGTTTTTTACTTAGTCGAAATTTGATGGGGAAGAACTTTCTCTTGAGCCATAACAAGGAGATTCGTTCGCAATCAGACTTGTTGGTTTGGGGTGAGTTGCATACCTATTATAGCATGATGACTTGAACCATGGGGTTTTCTGATATGTCATGAATGAGCATGATTGTTTCGATTTATTTGTAGGATATGAGTTTTTGCAATGGGTTTTTTGGAGGGAGATGGGGAGACTTGGTTGAATATAAGTACAATATGTTTCCACTACAGACTTGGAGAAGTTCCAAGTGCTGCAATATTCATTGGATCCATGGAACAGTTTGGAGTACCTTGTGTGGGTGATGTGGACGAGGGATTGGGGAAAATTTCTTGGGCAAGTTCAAGAAGTGGACTTAGGTAGATTTGGTTGAATATATGGGGACGAGTTGGATTGTTGCCTATCTCTTTTATGAGGTGTGTTGAAGGGATTGTTGTGATGAAGAAGACAATGAGACACATGCTTTGTTTGAGAGGTTGGGTGAGGTGCCTTGGAGCATAGGTTCCTTAGCCAGTTTTATTGAGTCATCATGTGATAACTTGATCGCCGAAAAATAAATCTAGAGGATGAAACAACTTGTGCATAAACAAGTTGGTTCATTCCAAGAGATGAACGAGAGTAGTGGTGAGTTGTTTACCTTTGATCACTTTGGAAAATATGTTGAGACAAATGTGGTAGCATATGTTGGATTACATAGATCAAAGGATCACACAAATAGGTTGAAACATAGCACAAATGAAGTAGTAGTGTGGTGATGAATGTTGGATGTGTGATACTTGTGCACTTGGATCATTTCCTAGACAGATGATGAAGAAGATGGGAGATAGATTGATGAATCTAGGCCCACACTTGACTTGGACAGACCCATCGGTGAACCATGGTTCCATGGAGGTCACGGTTGCAATAGTGATGAGGTAGTCCTGGGGATCCTATAGTTTGTGGGAGGAGTGAAGAGAGAAGACTTGGTTGGTTGCACAAGTGGAAGGCATGAGGTGATTTCTTTGAATTTTCACATAGCTTGGATCTGAGGCGAGTTGGATGTGATGATGGGAGGAACTGATAACAACTTTCACAACTAGAGTAGATGATGCAGTTAGGAAGTTATAGGAAGACTTCATTTTGGAGTGACATCGTAGCGCATAGGGGAAAATGATTTTCCTTGGAAAGACATTATGTGGATGAGTTGAGTTACAGATGGAGGAGATCAATTTTTGATATGGATATGTGCCTTCATTTTGGTAAATAAGGCGGTTGGACCGACCATCCAACCTATTCGACACTTGGACGAGTTAGTGCGCAGTGACATAGTAAAGGCATTAAATACAGACATATAGTTATTCGTTCATATGATACTTGGTTGATTCATAGGAACTTATTGATGGAGTTGTACAATGACAACATCAAGAAGGAAACCTTGATCTTACCTTGCCATTTTTGGGTTAGATAGAGTGATGAACAAATGGGAAGAAATGACTATGTTCAGTTCTGTGATGGTGTGCTCATGAGTTGGGCGTGAAGTAGGAATAGCTACCAACCTTTTTCGAAATGTGGGGGTTAACCACATACAAAGACATGACATAGTTTAGTTGGAGTATGGGTGCAGTAGTTCGAAATGACAGTTCAACACTTAGACATTTTTCATGTTCTGATAGGGGTTATGACTGTGATTCCAATCATAGTAGGGTAGAGAGTGATCGTCACAACAACAAAGGAAACTTGGAAAACATTGCAGAAAAATTTGGGGAAGAGATAGGTTCGTCGCAATATGACTTTTGGCAGTGTTGATGGTTGCATGGTGTTGTAGATGGTCACATGTGTTGTGGAAAGTTGGGGTTTCCACTTCACAGAAAATTTGAGGTTTCCACTATGGTTGAATTTGGGGTTTCCATTTCGACATGAAAGTTGGGGTTTCCCACAATCATTGCGATGAAGGCATGAGTTCATGCAAAGGCTTGGTGGAAATATATTTCTATGGATATTGTTGAGGGCATAAACATCTTGGAGTGGGGGGAGATGTAATACCTTGGGCACATAGCTCTAGAGTGCACCTTTACACTGCATTTTGGTTGGGTGGGTAGGATTCTCAACACACTTTAAGACACAACGCCTTCATATATGGGATGAGTCAGGGTCACCTTGGGCATGCGACACACCAAAGGGAGACTCAAACCAAGGTTCCTTATGACACAAGCTAGATGATGGGGTTCGACGAAGTTCATGGGAGAAATATTAGGTGCATCACCAAACAAAAAATCGGATAAGAAATGAGGAGGGTGCACTTAGGTGAGTTGGCCCAACTCATGTAAGGTTATACGTGCACCCAAGATGGGTCAGTTGGATGGATGGTGGAGTGAGTTAATAATCAGTGGGCTAACCAAATGGAGGCATGGGGCGTTTGGTGGGTCAGCCAAGAAATCCGCTCGAATGTGTCTACATGAAAAATCACCCAAACATTTTGAAGGGGAACACACACACTAGGGTCAACGTAACTTTGCTAAAGGGTGTGACAGAAAAAAGGGCACATCGGTTCACCAAGGGGAAAATGTGGTTGGGGAGCCATCATATAAGAAGATAACAGAGAGAGTCACCAAGATAGGTGGACATTGGCATTCAACAATCACACTTATAAATCACAAAGACTGAGGCATCTAAGGAAGATTCATGGTAGAGAGGGAGAGCTCCTACCAAGGGTCCAAGTTGCACATGGTGGGCAACTTGTGCTTCCTTGTGGAGTCTACAATGAAGACAATAGAAGAGGGAGAGTTTTCTTTACATGAGGTAACTAATGGATGAGATGATTTTGGTGGTGAGGTGTAATGTTGCATGATCAAGTATTGAAGTTACAAAGAGTTTGGAAACCGATAGGGGAATCAAATGAATTGAAGCAAGAGTATCATGAACTGCAAAAATGAAGCATGAGGGTGAAGAGCCTCATCTAGTTTTTTTACCGTGGCATGAAAGGATTTGCAAGGTGGGCATTGTTATCACTGAAAAATCGTTCGCAACATTACAAACAACGGTTGAAGAAAGACATCAATTCTAGTAGAAATCAGTACACCTACAACATCAAAATCCATAAAAACGACATAAAACTATATACTTGGTTCAAAAATCATATTGCGCAAATTCACCAAAGGAAGCGCGTGCACTCTGCGCAAAATGCGCAGGCCAACGCAACCTTATTTGTGCATTGTGCGTAGTATGTGTGACTGTCTACCAGCAAACCTGCACACTTCTCATGAACGACACATTTATGAATCTTGTCGGCCTCTCAACCACTTCCATTCCGAGCCCCAACACGATTTCGCAATCAGATCTGAGACAGATCTATCTTGGAGGTTGGTCAAGGGCTAGGAAGTGCCATAAAATTCTCCTTGTTCACAATACGAACCAATTTTATCTTGCCATGAATGGACACTATAAATATCTACCATGGGTGTGCTAGAAAAATAAGAACTTCAAGGTATTGTTATGCTGCAAGAATTCTTCTTGGAGAATCCTCTTTTCTCTTTGAATCATTCAAGCACTATAGCAAGGGCCATTCCACTCACCTCTTGAGAGGATTGGCATTGTATTACTTCACCATTGTTATTTTCCATTGTATGAAGAGAATATCTCTCTATTAGGGAACTCAAGAGCCCTCCCAAGGAGGAAAAGGGGATTCATAAGTCCTTGCCTTTATCTACAGTGCTAGCCTATCAATATATTGATCCATTGGTAGCTATATGATTGTCATTTGCATGGTTCTAGTGCTTGCAAGTTTTCTAAATTTTGTTTCTTTTTGTTTTTATTTTTTATTTCCTTGTTTCATGTGTATTTGGTTATCTAATCAACTCACAACCCTTTGTCTTGTTTAGCTGACTTAACTAGGCAAGTAAGTGTTGTTTTTTTTCTCACCCATGTGACAAAACCAACACAACAGATTGGCGACCATACTAGGGATGTGAATCAAATTCCTCCCTATTTAATTCTTGAGAGCACTTCTTTCTAATTGTTTGCATATTCAAGTACCAAAACCGCCCTAATTTAGTCTTCCAAAGTCAGAATTCAGAGCCAAGGAAAGAGAATTTCATCTTGAAATTTCTTCCCCGGCGCGTGATAGGAAGTGCACATCTTTCGAGGGACAGAGACACACATTCTGCACACTTTGCACTCTGTGCGCATAAGAGCTTTCATAAACCCACACATTATGTGCATTCTACACACTTGGCACGACTGATAGAACTACAACCCGTGCACAAGTTTAGTTTTTTTTTGAATTGTAAGGGTATTTTGAGTGGTTTGAGGGCCCCTTGCCTTTAGATTTCAATTCCTACACTTTGTAAAGAAATCACACTTCACTTAGAGTCCTTTATCAAAAGAAATGTAAGATAACATAAGCACATAGGGGTAAAAATAATCGTTATTCTTCTCTTTGCTTTGTTGCCACATGGATGGCTCATTTGGCATTTAAAACTTTGAGTTAAGGTTATTTCTTTTTCAAAACACGATCAAATAATTTGGGACTTGAAATCAATTTTAACCCTCAATTATGTGCTTGCCCTGTACACAAGTGTGATCTCGGGAATCATAAAAAGTGGTTAAAAGGAAATTTCATCTCCCTTAAATCATTAGGAGAGGAAAAAACCCCCATTGGGTAACTCTTAGTGTTGAAAACTATCTAAAATCTTTATAAGGGCCCATACATGTCAACATGTTTGCAATCTTAGGATAGTTTCAAAAAGCTTTCTTAGTCTAGACAACAATCTAGGAAAGTTTAAAATATTAAGTAAGGGCCCACACATTCCCACATATCTACAATCCTAGGACAGTTTCAAAATTTTTTCTAGTATATAAAACATTCTAGGGAGTTTAAAGGATCAAGTAAGGACCCATATTTTCACATTTCTAGTTCTCTAGGGCTTTAAATATTCCACAAGGTTGTACCAAAGAAACATAGTAAGCTAGGTAACAATATTTGTAAGGACCACTGAAAGTCCACATTTTTATCGGACAAATCGGTAAGTGTGGACACAAACAAATCTCCCTAGTTTCACCCTGAAACTAGAACAAAAAAAGACAAAATATAAGCATTTCCCAAAGGTTTAATTATCAAGCATACTAACTAACGAGAGATAAATGACATACCTTTTAAACGTCGTTTTTCCTCGCTCCATTCCAAGGCTTATGGGATGTTGAACCTGTAAAAAGACACAAGACAACAAAGTGAAAGCAAAAACGTATACTCGAAAAAACCTATGTATGTGATCAATGAGTCATACAATAAAATAAGACCAATTTTATGGGAAAGAAATATATCATTGTATCATATTAAATAGAAAGTGGAGAATACAACCAAAGCATTGATGTTGCAAGGTCTCATGTCAATGGCCCTTTGTTCTAACACACACATTTTTTCTCCAAATCCTTTGAATGAAGAAGATCCACCATGTAGCTTGTAGAACTAAAGCAAAGCTCTCAAGAATAATATGAAGTAGAACTCTCCATGAAAATCTTAGCCTATTCAACCTTATCCTTTTCCATGAGAGATCCCATTTTATATAGTGTGAAAGAGAGATGGATGAGCATATTAGGATGATCCCACCAAATCAGAGAAGCAAGTAAGATCCAAACCGATCAGAGGCCACCTCATCTTTTAGAAGATCCCCTTTTAGAACATTCGTGAAATTTGACTTTTCCTTATCTTTTAGCATCGTCACACCCTAGGTATAAGGAAACCTGTAGAGACGTCGCAATCTAGCTCTAGAGTAGGATGCGATGATCAGGCATCATCGCATCCTAGGCATATTGTAGCCTACGACGAACTTCCTTAATAAGGTTTTTGAGAAGGGAAAGAAAATCACGTTTCTCATGGAGAAATAATCTTTTATATTTTCAGGGAACATGAACACATGTTGTCAGTGGATCACTGGGGTGACCAAAATAATGTGTAACACACATGCCACAATCTTACACGTAACTTATTAAAAATATTTTTCACACTTTTCACTGTCCTGCACACAAAACCACTCATCACACACATAATTTCTATTAGAATAGTGCAGGTCGACGTAAGTTTTCTTTTTAAATACCCACAAAGTACTTCAAAGGAACACCGAAAGATCCAACTACTTATTTAGAAATTATCCACACCAATTAAATTCAAACAAGTTTGGTCCATGACCCCAATCTCTCAGCCTACTCCATCTAAATTTTTTCTAAGAACACACTAAATATTCTTCCATAGGAGGTGCCTAAAATAAATTTTTAGTCTGGGTAGGATATCAAAGGTAGGCATCCAAATAACCTCCCATTATCAGGTTCCCACATTTTGAAACAATATAAGTTGAGAATAGGGATCCTTCAAATCTTCCAAGTCAAGTGTTCCTATACCATAAGGCAGGGAGATACTCGGGAAGGGTCGAAGGCCGAGGTTCGGTTGTTCTATGCATCCCTCCTTGAGTCACCCAACCCTTGTGAGGGTATCTAGCTCGTGACCCATTTTTTAGGCTGAAAATCTAAATGTCGCACTTTGACCGAGGTTCTTAGTGTCCAAACATAGGATATCTACCCAGGTGGTGGTTGTGGGCTGCAATCGCACCTTGGTTAGATTTTGTGTGGCTATTGGGAAATATCGCCATCTCTTTCGGGATATGCACCCTCTACCCCTCATTATAACTGACTACTTCAACCTTCACTAGTTCCTCTTCCAGTGGATTCAGACCACACTGTTGAGTGCTACTGGAAGGCCCAATGCTAATTTGAGAGGAAGAATGATAGGTATTTTAGGACATGAGAATTTTTTTTTTCTCCCCACGCAGAAAAAATCCATCTATCCACATGCTTGTTTATTTCACAGTTGATTTATGTATGATGTTCATTTTATTACATGCAATTGTGATTTATACTATTTTGTGAAGGTCAAAAATATAAAAAGAAGTTGTTCATTTATTTCTCTCTTGTCACCATTTGCACACATTCACTTTGCTAGTTAGAACCGTAGGGGAACCACAACATCCTCGTCATTCTATATGCTTGCAGAATCTCCCTCCTATTCTAGGAGTCCCTAGTCTTGCCAACTCACTGAATCAATCGTCTCACACCCCAGTGAGTGCTACTGTGTTGGGATCAAATTTACTTCGTTCCACTTTGCTTGGGTCCAATACCTAAGGCAATCCATCTATTGGTTCTCCTTCACAAGGAAATGGGGGTCAAACTTATTCTTAAAGAAGAAGTACAAACCCACCAAATCCCTCTCAAGGGACAGGTACACTGCCTACACACATAATGGATGGAACTAATCCTCCGCCAAATCCCCCTTTTCCATACCTGGCATCCCTCAACATTCCCGATTTAACCAAACTCACAAATGACCCCATTTTGCATGATGCCACTTGGCCCAATATGCCTACCAAATTTCCTTAAGATATTACGAAGTTTGAAGTAAAACCAGGGGAAGACCCCACCAACCATGTTATGACCTTCCACTTATGGTGCTCTTCAAACAACATCATGGATGATTCCATCCGCTTGAGGTTATTTCAAAGAACTCTCACTGGTTCATCAACCAAATGGTATGTGGACGAAAAATCAGGGTCCCATGTGACCATTGAATCATTGGCCAAGGCCTTTTTGTCCTTTTTCAAATTACCAGTTCGTCATGTCAATGGCTTAGAACTTCTCTCTGAGTTCAAAAAAACCATTGCTATCCATATTGCCAACCACATCCATGAATGGCGTCGATGACTTAGTTTGTGTAAAGAAGAAACCAAGAAAGAACAACATCTTGATTGTTTTCTTAAATCGCTCATCCCTATGATTGCCAAAGATGTAGCATCCACTTTTCCTTAATCAGAAGAAGAAGCCATCAACAAATCCAAACAATTAGATCTCATATATGCCCAATCAGGTTACTTGTACACAGTACTGTTTGATGCACCCAGACCCCTACCATTTGGCCAAGACAAACCTGGGGTTTACCATGCTACAGACGGGTTGATTGGTTCTATGACACACCTCAACCCTTACGTACACCTATCACCTACTTATGGTGAAAATCAATATCCTCAACCATATGAAGGGACGTCTTATTACCCTCCTCCCACTCACCAAAAATCAAATCTTGTTCCCCCCCCTCCGTTGGGGGGTGTTATAACCCTAATTTTCACCAGGCATGTTTACCTGGCATCAGGCTATCTCAGATTCCTTCTTTTCCAAAGAACTACTGAACAAATCTTCTTAAAAAACTTTTTATAAAGGCCCATGCACCCTGCTCTATTACTTCACGCGTGTACATGCTCACTGACCCAAAACAGCCCGCGTGTACCTACAAAAGCATGAAAAAAGGAAAGTTTCCGATGGAACACACAGCTTTGGGTGAGTTAACTAAACCTTATGGCCATGCATGGCCGAGGGTTCATCCAAATACCTAGCTTCTTCTAGCCTATAAAAGAAGGGTTAGGGGTCCCATTTGGAAGAGGAGAATCATAGTAAAGAAACTATACCCGATTGCGCATTCCCTTTGTCCCAACCCTTTATCCATCCTTGTGCAAAGAGAAAGATTGAGAAAATAAGTTGGAGGATAGTTGAAGAGGAGACCATGACCAGGTTCATGGAGCAGCAGACAGATTCATCATTGTAAGTTGATTTGTTGAAGTTAATAATAAAGAAATACTTTTCCCGTCCCACCATATGAGGTTTTCATGGTTTATTGCATACTTGGTTATTGAATCTCTAACCCATTAATCTATATATCAAATGCATGTGGAGTTTGTTGTTTGTTTTGTGTGAATGTGTTGGTTGTGGAGCCTAATTATCTTCCTGATGCAGAGGTCCTTTGCTTTCAGCCATGTCTATACCCCATGAAGTATTTACACCCCAGAAGTATGTACACTCTTCCACGCGGGG
>JZKD02S0671576.1:143596-157587 GCA_000966675.3 Picea glauca | reverse complement strand
TTTGCTAGATAATAATAAAGGAAGGACCTGACAATTTCTCTGGTGGACATAGCCCACACTGGGTGAACCACGTAAATCTGTGTCTCTCTTGTATTGTGTGTCTTCTGTGTTTTTTTTGTTTCTGCATTTGTTTTATTTTATTGCTCCGCGGTCCTATTTTTCTAAAAGAATGTAGGTCAGCCTTGGGAGGAGATATGCAATCAAAAAGCGATCAAGCGTGATGAAGTATCTACATCAAATGCTCGAAATAAGGTATGCTCATTGATCTTTTTAACTATGTATTTACTTAAGAATAATGGGGATTAGGTCTGGGATGACGGTAGAAAGTAGAAATGTTTAGGTCTTTTATGCATGCATAATTAAACCTTAAGTTCTAGTCCATAGAGGGATTTCCCACTCACAACAGAATTGGTGACCATACTGGGGAGATCTCTAGGGTTCCTGGGAATATTTTTGGGTATTTTTAAGAACTGGTTTCATTTTCCTGTTTTTAAAGTTTCTGCAAAAGTCTGAGCTAACAGATATTCTGGTCTTCTATACCAATTATCTCCTTTTCTTTGCTTGACTGTAATTTTTTTCCCAAGACCCATAGAGGTACACGTGGCCTGTGTAAGGTCTGAACGTGTGTACCCACGCCCTACATTCTCACAGCCCACATGTACATGCTAGCTGAGGAGGTGACAATCGCGTGTATGATTCCAGAAAATTTCTTTTAAAGAGGCAGTCATCCTCTCCCCTGTCAGAATTAGTCCTTCTTAGGGGTTTTCTGGAACTCTTTCTAGTCTTTGTTGTTTGTAGTCTATAGCTTAGGTTTCACCTCGGATTGGTTTGTTCTATGAAGTTTTCCTTGAATTGTTTTCTTTTTCTGTTAAAGTAAGTGTCTGAGTCTTCAAGAGATTCTGGTTCTTAGTACCAGTAGTCTCTGCCTGGGTTGTCTTGCTTGGAATTTTATTTGTTTCAGAGTTTCAAATATACACGTGGCCTATATAAGGCTAGCATGTGTGTACATGCTCTCTGACTTTACACAACTCACGTGCACATGCTTGTTGTGGAACTGTCAGCAATGTGCCTATGGAGAGAATTTTTGTTGAAGATAAGGCAGTAATCCTTTCTTTTGACAAGAATTATATCTCTCAGGTTTGGGTCTCTGTCACAGTGGTCAGTAACTTAGGTTAGATCATAGCAATAGCTTTCTTTTTTCATTTAGAAGTTTTCCTCAAAAATTTTCTGTTATAGGTTTTTTAAACAAGTGTGAGAGTCCAATTTTAATTTGCTTGTGTGTGATTTTTTAAAGTGACTCTTTGTGATTTGCGCTTAGGCCATAAAGTTTTCTTGGTTTGGACTTGTTGATATTTTTCCTTTTTGCTTTGTGAGCATTCAAATAAAAAAAAAATCTTTTATTTCTTTGTTGGTTAAAAAGTGTTGTTTTGTATTAGTAACCAGGGAAAAGTCTTTTCTTTCATAAGTTCTTGATGGTTTAATTAGATCATAAGTAGATCATAGTTGAGTGAAATCCTTCTTTGAGTTTGCTGTTCAAAGATCTTAGAAATTTTTTTCAAAGAGTTTGTTTCCATCTTTCTGTTTATTTTTCTTTCGTCTTTCAAACATCACTAGTTTCACTTTCATAACCTTTGACTTAAGACAAGCCATAAAAATTAACGCTAAATCTAAAATTCATTAGACTTTTTATGTTTGTAGGGTCAACCAACTAGTTTAGGGTTAGGGACTTGAATTAGGTTGGAGAGGAAACTCTTCAAGGTCATCAAAAACAAACATTGGAGCCTGAGTTAGGGAGTGTCAAAGTCTAGTATCATGAAATTTATCCGGGACCCCCCTATAACACAGGGGATAAACATGAGGTCACATGCGAGAAGTTAGTGGAGATAACCCCTCCAAATCTGGACCAATCATAGTGGAGAACAAATATAGAGGGCTTGTCTTGGGATTTCGTCGACTGCATTTTCCATGAAGCTTCATGGGTCTCAAATCCGTTTGAGGTCCTCAGTTGTCTTTCAGAACACTTTCTTTTGATACCCTTGAAAGGATTTGGTCTTGATACCTTGCTCATTGTGGTCTACCCAACTTTCCACTGTACCCCCCTGGTGACTGTTCGCGCACTAGCAACCTAGTTGCCTATATTTTTAAGGACATACACAGGTGACTGCGGGGGTATACTGCGGTACCTAGGATAGACATCGGGCCATGATTTATAGAGTATACTCAGAGGGTGATTCTTTGTTCGAGTTGCACTTGCACTGGTAAGTTGCTCTAGTGTTGGTTGTTGTAAATTTTCTTTCAATTAGTTTAGTGTTTGCTTGTTTTATCTTGTAGGGAATTTTTAGTGTGGGTTGTTTTTTTAGTGAGTAGATATCCCTAGAGTGTTGTTGATCTTCTCACATAGTGGAGGATCACAAGCTCCACCAGTCAGGAAGGCTTCTGGGCCTATCACCGGTTACACTGGAGCCACCCCCGCCACCACTAAGGCGAAAGATAGACCAACAAGGTTCTATTGAAGCGACCGGGTCACAAGAAATTGTGCCCGACCAACATCTAGAGGAAACAACCATTTTAGAATTTGGAGCAAAATTTCTTGGACCACCTGAAACTCCAACCACTGATATTTTGGCACCCATAATCGTATCGATTCACCCTTACGAGTGCTAGATAGTGTCGCACGCAGCAATGGAAACAAATGTTGTCACTCCCTATGGGAATTCTTCAATTCCCACTATGCTTGTCACCACAGGAGAGTTTCCACCTCCTAACCCACCGTCATCGGTCCGAGCCACCATGGTCTCGACCGCCTCTACCTTGCATAGTGGTTCGATGCCATCTATGGTGGCGGCCACAACCCCTTTCCCACCAAGTACGATAGGCCCTCCATTCTCATATGGGATGCCTAGCTCAGGTACAAGTCCTGTACTTTCCTACTCCACTTCACATACTTTAGGTCTGGGGGCAGGGAGCTCTAATGCTCCTTTGCAAGGCCACATGGGGGGCATGTCATCTCCTTTTAATGATTTCCCTTACGGGGGAGGTCATATACCTCCTTCATTCCCTTCGCTCGGCGGCACGCATCAACAATTCGACAGGCCACCTGCACACCATAGTTTATTTGGAGCAGTGAGTCAAGGACCACCTTCACATAATATGTCGGTAGGTTCGACATTGTTTTCTTTGTTTGGTGTGTTTGGTAACAATGCCTTCTCATTAGATGCTTTCCTGACTAGGGGAAACCCTAGTTTTAGACAACCTATTCCTATGTAGGGTACCATTCCTGCAGAGGGGGAAAACCTAGGAATCTTTTCCACATCAGGGCCTTGGAATTCTTGGCAGGGATCTGCTCCTTCGTTAGGAATGCTAATCTGGGGAAATTCTTTCCACAGTCAAGGGAACTTTGGACAAGGTACTATGACTATCCCGATGGGATTGGAAAGGGGCAACCCTTCCCAAAGTCCTCCGAATGTAATGCATGCCCATCCATCTACGTCCTATTTTGGGAATCAACCGATGATGTCTCCTCACATGTAGAATCCGTATGCTGGTCATGGCCATGGTTTTTACCAGAACCTAGGCCAGCAGCCAAACCTTTCCTAGCAACCTGGTGCTAGTCAAACTCTAGGTCCCTTTTTCCCAGGTCATCACCAACAACCCAAACTACCTTTCCTGGCAACCTTGCATTTTCCAGACTTGACAGGGTCGTTGAATGACCCTATCTGTCATGATCCACGTTGGCCCCCTATGCCAACGAAGTTACCTTTAGACATACCAAAGTTTGAAGCCAAGCCAAATGAAGATCTAGGCAATCATGTGACTACCTTCCACCTTTGGTGCTCATCTAACTCATTGAAAGATGACTCCATGCAGTTGCGATTGTTTCAACGTACTCTCATTGGGAGTGCCACGAAATGGTACATTGAGCTCGACCGCTCAAGATATTCTTCCTTCGATGAATTGGTAATGGCCTTCCTAAACCATTTCTAATTACCTATGAGATATGACACTGGCATAGAATTGCTGACCAATTTCGCACAGACAAAAGCAGACCATATCTCTGATCACATATGAGAATGGAGACACCGTAAGAGTTTAATTAATGTACCAGTCCCACCAACATTCCTGCTCGAGCGGTTCCTTAAGTCTTTGGTCCCATAGTTATCCAAAGACATCGTGGCATCAGGAGAGTTTTCCAAAGAAGATGCCATCATGAGAGCTCAACAACTTGAGCTCATCTATTCTCAATCTGGTTTATTATACGAGATCTTTCCAGATGTGCCACACTCAATACTTGATAAAACTAGACAGAGAGTTGGACCACATGCCGATGGTATTGTTGCTTTAGCACAAACAAAGCCCGTTGAGCAACTAATGAAGCAATTGCAACAATTGTCTATACAACATACAACGACCAACCAAACTACTATTTTGGATGCTCCCCCTACTAAAATGTCAGATGTACACATAGTGCAATTGACAAATCCAAAGGCCACCCAACAGCCTAAAGGAAAGGAAAAACAATGAAATAAGAGCAAGGGGGATAAGAAACCCACTGACAATGTTGGTGGGGGAAACACTAAGAAACAGAAGGAAAGGTATCTGTGCAGCCTATGCATGGAAGACCACCTGATCCACCTATGTCCTCAGCTTGCTGAGGCCCAAAAGTTTGTGACACAACAACAACCTGCTGTGTTAACCAATCCATTTCAGCATGGGCAAAACCTAACCCAGGCCTCTACAAGCACGAAAGGGGGCAGTCAAGGACCCTCTCTGTCTTCGGACAATCCCACATTCGCAAATGTATATAAGATGAAGGGTGATGCTTTTATATCAACTAGAGCACAGGAATACAATAAACCAAGCACTTCTGAGAAGGGAAAAGAAGTCGAACTCCCATTTCTTCCTCTACAGATTGAGAAGACTTTGGTTAAAACAATGACATGCATCCAAAAAATCACGTTCAAAAAAGCTTCTCACAACCCAAATGCAAGGGCCACCTAGAACTATTCTATGGTGGAGGATTTGTCTCAAACCCCTTGTGTGATGTCTGCTTTGGAGGTCCTCCAAATTTTCCCTTCCCATAGGAAAGCTTTGTTAACCACTTTAGGATCTATCGAGACTTGTAATCCGGGTAACATCATGCTAGATACAACCAACTTAAAACCTTGTTTGCCTTACCATGTAGTGTTTCAGATAGTAGTGGCTCACCCCACGAAAAATTTTACTCAAAATATTTTCTGCACAGTGGTTGATGAGGGCGCCTCGACATGTGTTATGTCATTGGCATGTTGGAAGGCCATTGGCCAGCCCATTTTGTCTCCGTCACCTACTCTTCTCACTTCATTCGACGGTTGTTCATTCCGACCACATGGTATCATTCCCTCTTTTCCTATGCAATTGGGAGGGAAGACCATGTGCATTGAGGTAGAAGTAGTCGATGCATCCCTCAACTACAATATCTTGTTAGGAAGGAGTTGGACTTATTCCATGCAAGCAGTGGTTGCTACAATTTTTGTAGTCTTGTTGTTTCCACACGAGGACCAGATTGTGACCATTGATCAATTGTATTTATCCAGACCTGACCCTTAATTAGGGGTGTCCGCGGTCTTTATGATTGATAATCCTCAACCAGGCATAGTCAATGTAGGGGTTGGTTTGTGCCCATCTTTGATGGGTACCTTCTATTACCCTCCCCCTCAAGGCGATGTCAAGTTCATATTTGACCACCATAAGGTTGAGATTTTCCAAGTTTTGTTGTTTCGCATGACTTACTTCACCAATCTGTGGATACTTCCTTCCCCATCGGCCATGATGGAGGGGACAGGGCACTCGGGCATGTCCATGCCCTTATCCATAGCTGAAGTAGTGTACTCTTTAGTCCAGCAAGATTCAGCCAACCCTGATCCAACTCTTGCACAAGAGTTAGATGCACTTCTAGAGCCTATTTGGGCTCAAGGTTCTCTCACTGACACCGATTTGTTAGAATTAGTATTTCCCTTTGACGAAGTATTAATTGAAGAAATGACTAGTCCAGACAAACCCTGGGATGTTCTTCATCACATATCATACTTCCTCCCAGAGTTATGCAGAATCAAGGACGAATAATTCACCTTGACTATGACTAAAGATAGGTCTTGTCCTATTAATCCCTTAGCTACACACTAGGTCTATGCTGAGGGTAATATGGAAACCATCGTTGAAACCATATTGAACAATATCTCCAGAACCCCTGGTGTTGTGGAGAATGTTTTCGTTAGAGATGACTACTCCCCCGAAGAGATTCAAATCTACACAGATCTATTTAAAGAATTCTGTGACATTTTTGCCTGGTCTTACAAGGAAATGCTAGGAATCGATCCAAAAATAGTCGAACATGAAATCACAACCTATCCAGATGCCAAGCCTATCCGGCAAAATCTTCGTCCAACTAACCCCAGGAAAGCAACAACCATTAAGGTTGAAGTTGAGAAACTACTAAATTCTGGTTTTATCGATCCTATCCATTTGACCCATTGGGTGTTAAACCCTGTGGTGGTCAATAAAAAACAGGGCATGATTCGTGTATGTACAGACTTCCATGATTTGAACAAGGCCTGTCCCAAAGATAATTTTTCCACACCATTCATCGACCAGATAATTGATGAATGTGTGGGTTGTGAGGCCTTCTCTTTCATGGATGGTTTTTCGGGATATAACCAAATACAAATGAAACACGAAGACCAACACAAAACGACATTAATAAGTCCATGGGGTACATTCACGTATCGTAAGATGCCTTTTGGTCTCAAAAATGCTGGAGTGACCTTTCAGTGGGCCATGTATTTTTCTTTCCATGACCTCAATCATATAGTTGAGGCCTATTTAGATGATTTAGCATCTTGATCTCACAAGAGAACGGATCATCCCACACACATCCAACTTATCGTTGAGTGTTGTCACTACTTCTGGATTCACTTGAATCCAAACAAGTGCATCTTTTGTGTAACATCAGGATGTTTGTTAGGTTTCATAGTCTCAACAATAGGGATCATGGTCGATCCTCTCAAGGTTGAGGCAATAATTCAGTTGCCTCCCCCGTGCATAATCCTTCAACTTCAGAGTCTATAGGGCAAGGTGAACTTTTTAAGATGTTTCATCGCTAACTATGCGAAGATCACAAAGGGATTTATGCGCTTACTGAAAAAAGATGTTCATTTTCATTGGAACAATGCCACCCAACGCTCTTTCGATGCATTGAAATATTCCCTCATGACTGCCCCTCTGCTTCGACCACCTAACTATAACAAAGATTTCTTATTATACCTGGCTGCAGCAGAGTCAACTATCGTAATGGTATTATCTCAGGAGGATGAATTTTTCTTAGAATATGTGATTTATTACTTGAGTCGAGGCCTCATAGGACCAGAACTCAATTATTCTCATATCGAAAAACTTGTGTTGGTAGCAATTCATCCTATTCAACGATTCTGTCATTATGTTCTGTTTTTCAAGACCACCGTCATTACTGTCATGAATCCATTTCAGTACATGTTGACACGACGGGTAATAGGCGGAAATATCAGTAGATGGATAGTCATCCTCCAAGAGTTTGACTTAGATTTCATTTCAGCGAAATCCAAAAAGTCACTGGTCTTCGCAGAACTTATTTCATAACTTCCGGTTGCGTCGGGTGATTTTGTGCCCGAAGAGTCTCCTATCAGAGGAGATATGTTTTTGATCACCTCTTTGGATCCCTGGTATGGAGATATACTTATCTATCTCCATAATTTGAAGTGCCCCACCTCTGATTATCGTGATGAGCGTCGATGCATACGCCATCAGGCTAAGAATTATCTCATACTCGATGATACATTGTATCAGAGAGGTGTAGATTGCATCCTGCGTCAATGTCTCACTCACAAAGAAGTAGTTATCATGCTTAAATATTGCCATACCGGAGCATGTGGCGGTCATTTGTCTAGGTTGGAAACAACCCAAAATATTCTACGAGCAAGTTACTTCTGGCTGACACTAATCAAATATTGTATCGAATCGGTCAAGAAGTGCCACCCATGCCAGATCTTCTCTCGGAAGATGAGGTCACATCCCACTCCCATGTTTCCTAGCATCACAGTTGGTCCCTTCACCAAGTGGGGGATTGATTACACTACATGCAACCCTCCTTCAGCATGGGGGAACTGTTACATCATCGTAGATGTCGACTACTTCAAGGAGTGGGTGAAATCTATGCCAATGTTTAAAGATTGTGGAGAGATTGCAACTATCTTTTTATTCAACCAGATAATAGTAAGGTTCGACATCCTGAGGGAGATTTCCACTGACCATGGAAGTCACTTTCAAAACCAGATGATGAATGAGTTAACATCAAATCTTGGGTTACAGCAAGAACATTCATCACCCTACTACCCCCAAGGAAATGGTCAGGTGGAAGTTGTGAATAAATCTCTTAAGACCATCCTACAATGAACGATCAACTCAGCCAAGTCAAATTGGCATTTGATGTTATACTTGACATTATGGGCTTACTGGACATCTGTTAATATTGCAAATGGTTTCTCACCTTTTCAACTCGTTTACGGGCTAGAAGCAATCTTCCCTATCGAATGTCAGATCCCGTCCCTAAAGTTGGCAGTACAATTATTTCCAGACACTTCCCCACTTGAAGAGTGGTTATTATACCTTGAGCAGCTTAATGATCAGTGTCGTGATGCGGCCCTGACCAATGAGGCTCACAAACATAAAGTCAAGTGTCAGTATGATAGGTCCGTTCATCCTCAGATTTTCAGTGAAGGCGACCTTATCCTGGTCTATGACCAAGATAAGGACCCCCTAGGGGCAGGAAAATTCAAACCCATGTGGTTTGGACCATTCATCATAAAAGATGTTCTAAAAAAGCATGCTTATTTTCTGGTTGACTTTGAAGGGAACGCTTTGGCAGAGCCTAGAAATGGACTCTACCTCAAGAAGTATTACTCATAGGCAGGTCACCATGGGTAACATTTTGTAACATATGTATACTCTTTGTACTATTACTTTCTAATTTATTTTAGTGTTATGGACATGTCGTTTTTGATGTATCTTTTGTCACTGTGGCAGATGTCAAGTGAATCTGAGGTGTTCATTAGGTACGTAGACGGTGCTAGCTGGCACACTTGGAGGCTTGCCTCCGTAGCTTGGGTAATTTTTTCACCTCGAGGCCAGTTATTATCTTTCAGAGGTATATGGTTAGGTGACACCACAAATAATGTCGCCGAGTATAGTGCAGTTATTGAGTTGCTTCGTGATGCCTTGTAATTTGGTATCTCTCATCTCCAGGTCTATCTTGATGCTCAGCTGGTTGTGTCTTAGTTAAATAGAGTCTACCATGTTCATGATCCGACTTTACACCGACGATTCCTTAGGGTACATCTCTTAGAATGAAGCTTTGATTATATTACATATTTTCATGTTCCTAGGAGTTTAAACCAAATTATAGATACTCTAGCTAATCAAATTTTAGATTGGCATCTTGCACACATATGAAAGGACATACACATAAACATGTAAATACATTTTTTGCAAAAATGATCCATATGCCACAAAAAGACATAAAAATCCATATATAACATCATCATCACCAAAGTACATAGGTGGACGCAAGCGCCTCAAAAATATGACCAATAATGAGTCACGGGGCTTATGCCCTCAAAACATATATACAAGTAGTGCTCTCGGCATCTGAAAAGTATAACTAAGGTCAGGGCTTGTGGGTCCTGTTGTATTGATCAACAATGTTTGCCAAATGTCGAAACAATTGGACCCACGTCTGTGGTGCCCCCACTACATGAGGCTGCATAGATGGTGGCATATCCTCAATCTTTGCCATAGGGACCGTGTGAGTGAGTGCAGTAAAGTTCCGCTTGACTCGTCTCAACACCCTCTTAGCATCCCTGGCTGGAAGATCTCCTGCTACTGCTGGTCCCCCTATGGCGGCAGGTGCGGACCTTGGCCAAGGATGACACCTATTCCTTGCATATTCTACAGGTCACACTGGTCCCACATATGCACACAACAAACACATATCCATCAAATACTCTGGTATTTAAAAATAAAAATAAAAAACAATGACGTAAACTTATCCATCTCTCCTCGCACCTCACCAAGAGGTACTGGTATCTTAGGATCTCTTGAAAAATCAATCCCAACATAGGGGTATTCCTCTATGACTAGGGTCTGTCGCGACAACCAAGTGAAGAATTCATCATCGAAGGACTCATTGGTCCTTCCACCACCCTGTCGTGGTAGTAACACTTCCCATATACAAACTACATGAAGAGAGGCTTGATGTCCTCGTACCACTACTCAAGGACTGAAGCTCAGAACTCTTTCAAAGAAGAAAGAGCATAGAATGGTCCCAAACTCGAAGTTCCTCTGTGTCCACGAATGAAAATCTGTCAACTGCTTCTTCATACAATCTAACAATGTGGTGCTCCAGTCAAATATTTGTGCATTTAAGCACTGGACTGCACAGTTCATCTGTGCACAAGACGCCTGATGTTGAGCCGCAGAACTAGTAATCTGCCCAATAAGCAACACAATCATCTGCAGTGATAATTCAGTCTTGCTTATGGGAACCTGTGAGCTTGAGCGGTCTGTACCAGCCTCACAGTAAAGTCCTATCAATTTCGCTATGTTATGCATCCCCGAAGGAAATGTCTGGAAGTTAACTGGTTCCCCTCTCCTGGAGAGGCCAGTAAAAAAATAAATATCCTCTATTGTGGGCACCAGTGACTACCCCTCTAACATAAATGCCTCTGCATCTGGACACCAATAATCAACCAAGGCATTCAGTAGCCTAGGTTGTGCCCGCATAAAAGGACATAAGAAGAACATAAGCAACCCACATTGCATCAAGGCAACCACAACATTGGGGTCTTCCCCAACCAACTCACTAACCTCCTCATGCTCTTTTTCTCTCTAGTGAACATACATCCTGCAAAACATCAAGGTTCAGGAGGGTTAACCCTTGTTTTTAAACTTTTTTCACTCAACAAGGGGGTCCACGCAGGCTGTAATGCTTATAATCACGTGTACACGCGTACAATGTTTACTCTACCCGAATGTACACATGGCCTATCCTAAGACAACCCACGTGGACCTAGGGCCGACCTTTTGAAGGTCAACACCCCCCCAAAACATGGAACCCAAAGCAAAAATAAAGATTTAAATTGCAAGATAAGAGAGTTTGTACTTACTTGGTCCAGACAGATGGTCGTTTCGTCCACTGTAGCTCTAGAAATTACCACTTTTATCAAAGGGTTTTTTTTGGCTCCAGAGTCAATTTCCAAATCAACAATGGTGATAATGAGCTGTTAGCTTCTATTTATAGACTTTTTGGCCTCTTTTTGTCACTTTTTTGGCCCCCCTTATCATTTTCTTTAAAACAAAAACCATTTAGAGTGATTCAGGAGTTGCATTGGAGGGGTATGATCAGGTATCAAGACAATTTTTTGGAGTTTTGGGTAACTTTTGATGGTCCGAAGACAAAATCCCCGTCATTCTAGATGCCTGCAAAATCTCCTTCCTATTCTAGGAGGAGTCCCTAGTATTGCCAACTCACCGACTCAACCGTCTCACACTCCAGTGAGTTCTACTGTGTTGGGATCAACTTTAATTCGTTCCACTTTGCTTGGGTCCAATACCCAAGACAATCCATCTATTGGTTCTCCTTCACAAGGAAACAGGGGTCAAACTTCTTGTCAAAGAAGAAGTACAAACCCATCAAATCCCTCTCAAGGGACAGGTACACTACCTACACACACAATGGATGGAAATAATACTCCGCCAAATCCCCCTTTTCCATACTTGGCATCCCTCAACATTCTTGATTTAACCAAACTCACAAATGACCCCATTTTGCATGATGCCACTTGACCCAATATGCCTACCAAATTGCTTTCAGATATTACAAAGTTTGAAGGAAAACCAGGGGAATACCCCGCCAACCATGTTATGACCTACCACTTATGGTGCTCTTCAAACAACATCATGTATGATTCCATTTGCTTGAGGTTATTTCAAAGAACTCTCACTGGTTCATCAACCAAATGGTATGTGGATGAAAAATTAGGGTCCCATGTGACCTTTGAATCATTGGCCAAGGCCTTTTTGTCGTTTTTCAAAATACCAGTTCATCATGACAATGGTTTAGAACTTCTCTCCAAGTTGAAAAAAACCATTGCTATCCATATTGCCGACCACATCCATGAATGGCGTCGACGACTTAGTTTGTGTAAATAAGAAACCAAGAAAGAACAACATCTTGATTGGTTTCTTAAATCGCTCATCCCTATGATTTCCAAAGATCTAGCATCCATTTTTCCTTAATCAGAAGAAGAAGCCATCAAAAACACCCAACAATTAGACCTCATATATGCCCAATCAGGTTACTTGTATACAGTATTACCTGATGCACCCATACCCTTATCATTTGGCCAAGACAAACCTAGGGTTTACCATGCTACAGATGTGTTGATTGGTTCTATGACACACCTGAACCCTTACGTACACCTATCACCTACTTATGGTGAAAATCAATATCCTCAACCATATGGAGGGACATCTTATTACCCTCCTCCCACTCACCAACAATCATATCTTGTTCCCCCCTGCCATTGGGGGGTGTTATAACCCTAATTTGCACCAGACATGCTTACCTGGCATCATGCCATCTCATATTCCTTCTTTTCCAAAGCACTACTGAGAAACTCTTCTTAAAAACAATTTTTATAAAGGCCCACACGCCCTGCTCTATTACCGCACACATGTACATGCTCGCTAACCCAAAACAACCCACATGTACCTACACAATCATGAATAAAGGAAAGTTTCCGAAGGAACACACAACTTTGGGTGAGTTAACTAAACGTTCTGGCCATTCATGGCCGAGGGTTCGTCCAAATACCTAGCTTCTTCTAGCCTATAAAATAAGGGTTAGGGGTCCCATTTGGAAGAGGAGAATCATAGTAAAGAAACTATACCCGATTGCGCATTCCCTTTGTCCCAACCCTTTAGCCATCCTCGTGCAAAGAGAAAGATTGAGCAAAGAAGTTGGAGGACAGTTGAAGAGGATCCCAGGACCAGGTTCGTGGAGCAGCGACTGGATTCATCATTGCAAGTTGATTTGTTGAAGTTAATAATAAAGAAATAATTTTCCCGTCCCACCATATGAGGTTTTCATGGTTTATTGCATACTTGGTTATTGAATCTCTAACCCATTAATCTATATATCAAATGCATGTGGAGTTTTTTGTTTGTTTTGTGTGAATGTAGGTCAACCTTAGGAGGAGAGCTACAATCAAAAAGCGATCAATTGTGAGGAAGGATCTACATCAAATGCCCGAAATAAAGTATGCTCACTTGATCTTCTTAACTATGTATTTGCTTAAGAATAATGGGGATTAGGTCTCGGATGACGGTAGAAAGTAGAAATCTTTAGGTATTTTCTGCATGCATAACTAAACCCTAAGTGCTAGTGCATAGAGGGATTCCCCACTCACAACAGGGGGACCCTCACCGGTACCCCTGATGCATCCAATCTCTCAATCAAGTACGGGTCCACCCCCAACCCCCGTATATAACCCCAATAGTAGTGTAAGTACTTCAAATTCCTATACACCATATGAATCATCTCCAAAAAACAATCCATATTTTCCATTTCCTAGGCCCCCCCATCCAGTTTCTCTGCCACTAGGACAACCTCATGCTCGCATTTACTTTGTTCATCCCTCTCCCATACAATAGGTTCATGTTGATTAAGGTTGGTTGTCATTGATGTCAACCCTTGAAGAAAGACCCGTAGCACAAAGGTTTGGGTAATGGACCCAATAGTGTTTGATGCAAATATGATTCATTATTGTTTTTTCATGGTTGATAAGAAGTAAATATGGATGAACTCCAAAGTGGTCCCCTTATGGTGAAAGCCCTCATGGGAAGATGCTTTGTGGAGTAAGAGA
>JZKD02S0671576.1:80108-142330 GCA_000966675.3 Picea glauca | reverse complement strand
TGTGGTTTTATCCCGATTTGGGTTTCCACGTAAAACATTGGTGTACTGTGTATGTGTGTGATTGTTTATTTATTACTGCTCATTATTGGATAATTATTCTACATTGATGTAACATTTGAAGAAAATGATTATAATTACATTATTACTGATTCACCCCCGCTCTCAGTAATCCAATAGTTCATGCTTTTGAACAGTTGAATACGAAAAATCTGGCTCACCAGCCAAATAATGCTAAGAAGAAAGAAAAAAATCGAAATAGTGAAAACTTGGGACCAGGAAGAAATAACCCCCAACAAAACCGTCCCATTGGGGGCAACCATAATCAAGTCAACCATAACCCCCAAGGCAGAAACAATAACAATCAACCATGACAAGGGAAGAAAAAAAATATCAGAACTAACTTACCTTGCTCCCTATGTGGTGAATATGGTTATTATACTCACCATTTCCCCCAAATTGTCGATTACAAACAGATAAAAGAATCCATGAACACACAATGCTCTCTGGCACCACCTGCCTCCCAACCGACCCCAAAACATTATTTACAAACTCCACCACCGACCATTTTGCAAAACCCCATTCCACACCAAGGTGTGATAAGTACCCAACAAGAGATAAACTCTACCCCACCACAAATGGGGAAATATCAAAACCCAGGTCCCAATCAACCTGGAAATTCAATCGATCATAGTATCCCCCATACCAATGAAGAAGATATTCTTCTGCAAACACACAGTTGTCAATATGGCATGCCTCCCGAATCTACCCCAACCACCTCAGAAACAACTCCAGCAACAACAAGACAACCATTGATGATCTCATGCACTAACATTGAACCAAATCCCTACATACCCCACATACCTTTACAATGAAATGGACATAATCCTCATGCTATCGTAGCCCATAACTATAGTTTGGTCGATGAATTAGCTCAGTCTCTCGAAACCATGTCTGTGTTGGAGGTCCTCCAAACCTGCCCATCATAATGCAAATCCTTGCTTTCCACCTTAGGGGCAGTCGACCCAGCTTATCCTTGACTAATCACTTTTTGTTTAGATAGTAGGAAACCACACCTCCCCACTTTGGTAGCCTTCCAGATACCATTTAAGATCCAGAACATCACATTTTATCAGTGCATCATTGATGAAGGTGCATCCACATGCATCATGTCCAAAGTAGTATGGAAGAAACTCATCTCACCTGAGCTAGTACCATTTTCCATCACCCTGAGAGATTATGATGGTCATCCGTCATCCCCAAAAGGGATCTTCCAAAATATCCCTATAGAACTCGGGGGAAAAACCATCCTGATTAACATTGAATTTATCAATGCCCCGCTTGATTACAATATCTTTTTCGAACGTAGCTACATGTATGCCATGAAGGAAATATCCTCTTCTATGTGTCATATGATGACGTTCCTCCATAACGGGAAAATTGTCACCATCAACTAACTTACACATTACTAGCCTAATCATTCTTCCGCCATTGATAAAATCCTCCCTCTTGTCTGCACTAGCTCAGACTCTTTTCAAGTCATCGACATTAACCATGGAATATTGAAGGACCCATCCTTGTTAGGGACTTATCATGGAACACCACCTCTCCTAAACTCATCTATTTTAGCACAAGTGTGTATAGTTTCCTCTAACAGAACATATATCAGAGACAATAATCCTCTCACTGAGTCCTCTCCCCCCATTGAAGTTCCATCGTTTGGCGAACTACTGCCTAGGAAATTCCCTAAAAACACCACCGCACCACTTGTCCCAGATTTTCTCCCCCTCTAAGTGAAAATCACATTTTGGGAGACAGTCCCCCAAGGCATTAAACAAATCCCCTTTTTCTACCCTCCACCTAGAGTCCAAGCATTCAAAGTCGCTGCTACCCTCACTCTTTTTAACATGGTTATCGCCATCCCTATATGGTATCTCCATCCACCCTCTATGGTTCCTACACCATCTCTCCCTCCTTAGACAAGGGGATTACCGATGCAGATCCCAGTACATTCTCCTACCACACCACCCTCAACCCCAACTGAAGGCAACACCACCACCACTGGGGGAATACAAAGGAATAATGAGCCCATATCTCCACCTCCTCCCTGAGCTCAAACTCCTTGTGCACTATGCGAAAGAGAGGGAAATCCCACTAATAGATGTACTACCCTTCTCGAGTTATAGAATATTAACCAAATCCCTAAAGAAACCCCATTACTTGTCACTCCACCAAGTACATCCATTGTTATTATGGATTCCTCAACCACATGCAAGAAAGGGTTACAAACCAATTTCACTTGTGCCATATGCTTAGAATATGGCCATTACACTCCTCATTTCCTAGCTCTACCTCATTTCCGCCAAACATTAGCCACAGTACACCACACATCTCTACCCAAACCCTCTTAGGCACTCCCCACTGATGCTCACATTAATTACATTCGTTATAATTATTTTTCAGTCCCCGAGAAAATGAGATATCATCCACAATGTCTTAACATTTTTTTTATGTCAAGAAAGCCATCACACCCCGTACATGATATCCCTTCTACGTCATCATCCCCTAAGGTCCATGGCACTTCTTCTTTGTTGGTTCACCCTTCCATCTCCCTAGATCCTCTGTATTCTTTCAGGTTCCACTACAATGAACATATCTTTGAGGAAATTACTACCCCTAATTTCCCATGGAATGTGCTCCATCATCGAGCACTTTTCCTCTCATAAGAGCTCTTTCATCCTCCTGATCAAGACTCCCCGTGTACAATCAAAACCAAGAATTTTGATCCTTTAGGGCATAGTGACTGGTTCAAAAACCCTATTCCTGCCCCTGGTTCTTTTGAAGAAGGAAACATGGCCAACATCTCCCCCACACTCAAAATTGGCATTTCCATTAAACCAAGCATCGTAGAAGAGATCACCATCAGCGCCGCATGCTCCCCTGAAGAAATCATTGCTTACAAATCTCTCATTTAGGAATATAGGAATATTTTTTCTTGGTCATATACGAAGATGCCTCGCCTTGATCCTTCTATAGTCAAACATCGAATCAACACATGGATGAATATCTCCCATTTTCTTCAAAAGAAACACCGCCTCTACCCATCCAAAGTTGCGACCATGAAATCTGAAATTGACAAATTACGTGCTTTCAGGTTCATTTACCCCATTGCGTACACTTCTTGGGTCTCCAACCATGAGACCCTGTCCTTTATGGATGGGTTCTCTAGATACAATCGAATTCAAATCCACCCAATAGATTAGTACAAAACTGTTTTTACAACCCCTTGGGGTACCTTTGCTTATCACGTCATGCCCTTTGGACTAAAAAGTTCTAGTGCTACGTTCCAACGGGACATGACCTACATTTTTCATGATATTTCTTACATCATACTCGCTTATTTGGACAACCTCACCGCTCGATCAAAAAAGCGAACCCAACATTTAGACGACTTACACAGCGTTTTTCAACAATATCGCCAATATAATATCTTCTTGAGCCCCCTCAAGTGTGTCTTCTACGTCACTATCGAGCACCTCCTTGGGTTCATTTTCTCCCAACACAACATCACTGTGGACACCCTCAAGGTCCAAGCTATCATAGAAATCCTACCACCTAGGACTTTACGCCAACTACAGAGCCTACAAGGCAAATACAAATTTTTACATTGCTTTGTCCCAGATTACGCCACTCACGCACATGGTTTTCTTCGCTTACTGCGCCATGATATCCCATTTTGATGGGACAAACATCCTAAAACAACTTTTGATGATTTAAAATCCTCCGTATCCAATTCCCCTTTGATTAGTCCCCCAGAATATGATCGCGATTGCATCCTCTACTTATCAACCTCTACTGTTCCTGTCGCAGGAATCCCTTTCCAATTAGGGGATCATGGGCGTGAACATGTGACTTTCTACATTAGTAAAACCCTTTCAGGACCACCCTTAAAATATAATCATGATGAAAAAATTGTGTTAGCAGTTTTCCTCGCTTTCCAAAAACTGTGGCATTATATTTTTCTTTGAACTAACAAGGTCATGGTAGATTCCAACCCCATGCAGTACTTGCTCAGTAGATGACAGATCAACGAATTTTTTTTCCGATGGATCGTTATCCTTTAGGAGTATGATCTAGAGTTATCTACTCCCCAAAACAAGAAATCTCTTCTCCTATCCAAAATCATTATAGTGTTTCCCTCAGACACCAAAGCTTCCCCCATCAATGAATATTTCCCCGATGAACACCTCTTCTTCATCTCCTTAGACGACCCTTGGTACAACGACCTTCTATTATACCTTCGTACACAAAATTTTAGGTCTCACCTCTCTCGAGATGACCGTCAATGCATTCTTCATCAGGCTCCCCAATACCTCCTCATTAGAGACACTCTTTACAGACCTGGGGTCGATACCATCCTCCAGCGATGTCTTACCATTGACGAAACCGACAAAGTCTTGGATGATTTCCATAGTGGCTCTTGCAGTGTTCACCTCTCGGGTATGTCTACCGCCCCAAAAATCATTTGAGTAGGATACTTCTGACCCATTTTGTTTCATTACCGCGTCCATGCATCAAGCGATGCGATAAATTCCATCTTTATGCAAACAAATCATGAGCTCCACCAGCTCTTCTACACCCATTCATCACGATCGACCCCTTTTGTAACTGGAGCATATAATTCATGAATTTCCATCCTCCATACAGTAATGGACACAATTAAATTGTGGTGAAAGTGGATTATTTTACCAAATGGGCCAAAGCCATGCCCACATTTAATCACACTGTTGACACAACAATGCATTTTTTATTCAACCATGTGATTACCCAGTTCAGAGCTCCAAAATAGTTAATTTTCGATCATGATAAACACTTTGAGAATGAGATATTCAAAGAACTCTCCTTGAAGTTAGGCTTCACCCATGATTTTTCCTCCCCATACTACGCTCAGTCCAACGGGCAGGTCGAGGCTATCAATAAAATCCTCAAACCCATTCTACAATGCACAATTAACAAACAAAAGACCAACTGGCACCATATGTTGTTTTCAGCTTTATGGGCCCATCACACAATAGCCAAAACTGTCACCAATTTTACTCTGTTCCACCTCGTCCACTGGATTGAAGCCACACTCCTTATTGAGTGTGAAATCACCACATTACGTACTACCATAGATCTCTTACCTAACACTTCTCCAATGGAGCAGAACATGCTAACCTTAGATTTCCTTGATGAAGACCGTTGATCTTCATTACAACACAATGAGGCAACTAAAAAATGATCTAAAGCTATCTTTGGCTACCATGTCAACCTTCACTCATTTAATAAAGGCAATCTTGTGTTAGCCTACGATATCAGCCACACCACTCTTGGCCATGGGAAATTCAAATCATTATGGTATCGCCCCTTCACCATCCAACATTGCCTCACTAAAGGCACCTACATCTTGGCCTCTCCAGATGGATCCCCCCTCAAAGAACCAGAGAACAGGTTTTACTTGAAGAATTTTTATGCCTAAGCATAGTCCCCCTACCTTAGGTTTCTCCTTACACACATATGTAGAGTTTTTAGTCTTATTTTTTGCATCATCCACCACTCCTTATGTCTGACCTATCACCCTTATTGTTGACATATGCATCATCCATCAACCTACCACATTGGTTACACTGACGGTGCCAGCCGCTGGACCTAGAATATCGCTTCAGCTGCTTGGGACCTCTATACCCTCTCATATGTGCTACTCCATTCCCGTGGAATATGACTAGGTCTGGCCACCAACAAGCAAGCTGAATATAATGCAATTGCTAGGCTTCTCTCCAAGGTCAGTCACCGACACATTTTTCACCTTAGCGTTCTATTATATTCCCATCTCATTGTCCTGCAGCTCAACAACGTGTATCATGTTCATGATCTTTGCCTCTTCCACAAATACCTGCAAGCTAGACTCCTATCTCGCAACTTGTATTCTATCAAATTTTCACATATTCTAAGAAACCTCAATCAAGTAGAAGATCACATGGCTAACCTAGTATTGGATTGGCATTTATCACATTAAAAACATCACATACATAACATGATATGTCTGTTAAAGATAGAAAAATACATCACAACCATAAACAAAAAAAAAAGACAAGTATGATCATTAATATATCCACTATATATATATAATGTCATCATTGTTTTACAAAAAATATATATACTCATTTTCCCATAGGCTCATAAGTCTCATCATCCCTATGAATACAACACTAGGTGTCAAAAAAACTATACAAAATCGGGCCCATAAACCCCTATATATCAACTTGGCACTCAAGGAGCCCCTAGAGCTCCCCCCCAGGTCCTCTCTCAGCAGGAGGTACCCCACCAGCTAGGGGCACTCCAACTCTTTGGGGCAGCCGACCTGTCATAGATGCCCTTGCCATCGTTTCCCTACAGATAAAATCCCACCACTCTTCCAGTACTCCTACACACTGGTCCAAGACCTCATCGTCCTGGATGTGGGTCCATACACCCTCTGGAACCCCCTGTAGGACCCACTCGAACCATCGACGTAGATCCTCTAAGAATGTTGCCACATCCCCTTGTGGCTCTCTCGATGACCCTACATTCACATCATCTCATTGGTGCCTCTGCCCAACCCTTGCCTCTGCTGGTTCTTGTCGAGTCGGATTTCGGAAAACCTTAGTCTCTCAACCCCAAGGTCCAACATATGCACAACAAACCATAAATAGTGTCAACATCCATAAACATTTCTAATCAACGCTATATACCAAAATAAAAAAAATAGATAACACACATACCTCTATGATCCCATTCCCCCCCAAGAGGCAACACCATGTTTGGATCCTTTCTGTAATCCATACTAGCATATGGAAACTATAAGATAACCTATGGCATTTTCTGCCACACTTGAGCAATGGTGGTCGTAAAGTAATGGCCACCCTCCCCCCCCACCAGGATAGGCCAAAAAATGCACCCACTGCATCAATCGAGGCTCTCGCCGCGACGTTGGTTCCAATAAAATACAAGGGTGCAATAGGGTCACCCTTTACAAAAACCAAGCCACCAAGACCGACTCAAATGCGAAGTCACTGAAATCAAAACGCTGACACCAGTTCAGCTGGGACACCATTCGGGTCTACATCAGCACACCCCGCGCAAACAGGTCTCCATCCAAGACCTCCTCAACCATTCTCAGTTACCCACCGATGATTTGTTGAGTTCCCAAGGATCCATAAATTCTCACCACCATGGAATCTATGTACTCTATCAGCAGGTCATTTAGGGCCTCAATCCTCACTACCGAACTTGACATAGTTCGACCAAGATTAATTTCTCACTACAATCATATCTACCCTATCCTCCCCTAGTATATGGGGATCAATGACCAATGTCCTCCCCCAGAATGGGAGTCCTATCAAAAAATATATGTCCTCTACTGCAAATAATGTCAACTGTTCCCCCTGTACCACAAAACACTGCAGGTCAATGCTCCACATCCAAATCAGAAATTGAAGCAAGAACTCCTGCGATCGTATCAACGAACAGTAAAAAAAGTTCAACAACCCATAGGCTTCCAAGTGTCTACGTGCTAATAACTACTCCCTCACATAATGAATGCATGACTGTTTCAGAAAAACTCACAAATAATGTGCAAGAAACTGACTTCTACCCGTGCACACATGTGCAGGTATTCTCTCTTTTCCCGTGCACTAGTGGTAACCTACCTCAAAAACACCCTGTACGACCCTCTGTACAGTTCCTAGATACCCTCCCTCAACCTCACAAAGTACAGGATGATAAGGTCACTAACTTATCTCTCGCAACTCCCATATTGATATCCCCAATCGCCCACAATCTTCAAATCACCTCACAACTCTCTCTCCAAATCAACAATAGTGTTAGTGCAAATAAGGTGGCATTGTGGGCCCACCATCCATATATAGGCCCTTTTTTCCAACTTCCACATTCTAGTACAGGAGCTCAGAGCCTTCCTTTTCCAAACCATTCTCAACCACGAGATCTTGATCTAACCATCTATGCATTCATATTCCGTAGTTTATCATCTACACTTCTCCCTAGAAGATCCCTTTTTTCACGCCCCGTTCAAGTATGCATGCTTACTTTTAGTTTTATCAAATAAATGTTATATATTCTTTATCATCAGATATTTTTCATGTACGGTATTTGGTTTTTGTGTAGGTACTTGTTAATAAATCTTAGATCCCCTTCAGGTATATGTTCGACACTGGCATGTAATTACTCCCTCTGTAAATAATTGCATATCCCAGTCACACATTTTCCTTTAGGGTCCCTACATATGGCTCTACAGTACCTTTACCTATGCCAAATTTTGGTACTATCAACCGATAGCACTCTCACCCACATGAGTTGTCACATTCATAATTCCCCTTGGCAACTTAAAACTCGTGTTGTTTTTAGCACCTAGGATTGGGAGTCCCAATAGTTTTTACACTTCTGAGAATGAACCCGATACCTCTTCTGATCATATTTCTAACCTTCCCAATGGAATCCTAGTTCATATCGTCCTACACTTGGCTCTTTTGATTGCACCCTCATAGTTCCATTATCCCTCCATCTCATCCACCATCAGTTTTCCCATATGTAGATTGTCCCCCATCCATTTACCTAATACATAAACCCACCCTTGGGGCCCCCACCCTCCACCAGTTCTCTTTCAAAAACTTGTTCCCTAACCAATCCAATCTATCTTTCACTGAGGCACCCTTTTCTGTATCTATATACTCAACCCAAATTATTCTTTATTTATTTGGTACTTTTATAAATCCCTTATTTCCAACACATACATAGATTTTTAGTCATCCTCCCTGATGGACTTATTTTACCTAGAAAATCAACCCATGTTTCCCTTGGTTGGGGCATCCACCCTCTTTCATATAGAAATCATTGAAAAACCCTGAGTATCCCAACTCCATGTAACCACGATCTCTAAGTTTTCCAACTTTTTGAATCCTCTAGAACAGTTTAACCCCATATCTAGTCGTCCCCCTGGCACTAGATCCAATTTACGGTTGTTGCCAATCATCCTTCAAAATCCCAACCAAAGAGAAGTCCTGAGTCCCATAGTGTCTTGAATTCATCCCTGTTACCCATCAGTACATGATATCACCTATTACTTAGTGGATTTCAAGAATCCCTTTTCTTCTTGACGTCGTGTCTCCCTTCCTGTCAACATAAACACAGTTTCTAGAAGGGTGACAATATCTTGAATCTCATTACCTTTTCAATGAGGAGTCTCGGACAGAAAAGAGAGAGTCATCAATGCTTTTTGATTCCATTGACACCCATAACATTTTTACTTTAGCAAACTCTCATGTTAAGGTGGGTCTTACTATGCGACCATTTCATTTTTCCATACTAGCCAAAGACCTCTGAATTTGATAGGCCATCAATGCCTAAGAGTCATCAACACTTCTCATCATCATCCATTACTCACTTCAGAGCCAGTTCACCATTCAAAACCATCATCTTCCATTATCAACTGCCCCCGAGGGTACTGTAACTATCTACATCATCATACATCTTCAGTTACAGTCCCACATTTTGGTTTCATGAAACGAGCATGGGGCATGCCCACCTCGTTTGTATACATATTTTATTTTTTCTTCCTAGAGAAAGATTTGGTTCCCATAGTTTTTCCTCTCCCTTTGATGGATCACTCTTGCAGTTCCTCTCTTTGTTGTTCCACACAATGGAACCATCAACAAAAGAAACATTGATTTATTTTGATTATACGTATGCTCCTAACCTCACACATCAAGTGGCATCTGTTATCACCAAAAAATCGTCCGCAACATTACAAACAAAAGTTGAAGAAAGACATCAATTCCAGGAGCAATTAGTACACCTACAACATTAAAATCCATAAAGGGCATAAAACTATATACTTGTTTCAAAAATCAAAGTGCACAAATTCACCAAAGGAAGTGTGTGCACTGTGCGTAGAATGTGCATGCCAACACAACCTTAATTGTGCACTGTGTGTAGAATGCATAGGATGCATGACTATCTACGAGAAAACACATGCTCTTATCATGAAAGACGCATTTATGAATCTTGTCAGCCTCTCAACCACTTCTAGTCTGACCCTCAACATGATTTGACACTCAGATATGACATAGATCAAGCTTGGAGGTTGGTTAAGGGCTAGGAAGTTCCCTAAAAATCCCCTTGTTAACATTATGAACTAGTTTTATCTTTCCATGACTGGACACTATAAATATGTGCCATGGGTGTGCTAGAAAAATAATAAATTGAAGGTATTGTTATGATGCAAGAATTCTTCTTGGAGAATCCTCTTTTCTCTTTGAATCATTTAAGCACTATAGCAAGGGCCATTCCACTCACCTCTTGAGAGGATTGGCATTGTATTTCTTCACCATTGTTACTTGCCATTGTATGAAGAGAATAAATCTCTATTAGGAAACTCAAGAGACCTCCCAAAGAGGAAGAGGGGATTCATAAGTCCCTCCCTTTCTCTATGGTGCTATCCTATCAATATATTGATCCATTGGTAGCTATATGACTATCATTTTCATGGTTCTAGTTCTTGCAAGTTTTCTAACATTTGTTTCTTTTTGTTTTTATTTTTTATTTCCTTGTTTCATGTGTATTTGGTTATCTAATCAACTCACAACCCGTTGTCTTGTTTAGAAGACTTAACTAGGCAAGTAAGTGCTATGATTTTTCTCACCCATGTGACAAAACCAACACAACAAGCATGACAAAGGTTTGTGGCAAGAGCTACAGGCTCAACACATTGTGGTTTGTTGTAATAAAACTTGGGTATTAGGTAGGTTTGGTCACCCAACTTACTTTCACAATCACTTAACTATGTAGTTGATGTGTTCTATTACTTTTTTCATTTTCTAAGTATGAATGTTATCATGATATGTTAAATGGTGAAAGTTTATAAGTGTTAGGTGTAGTTCGAGCCAAGTAAACCAGAGTGGCCTTGCCACCAAGTTGAAAATATGCAATGTTGCATGTTGTTGATAATGGTGGATGTTTCTGCCATCTTGTGTTCTCCATTGGTGTGACAGTACCCCTCTCGGTCTAGTTTCCTATATACGTATTAATGACTAACATGCATCCATATTATGTATGTAATAACAGGCCATTAAGGAGGGATAAATCAACATGGAACAACAATATAGGTTCAATGCACTCACTAGGGATCGACCTTAAAAAGATTGGGCCCACACAATTGAATTCTCATTTGAAAGTTTCAACTACAATATGAATTCATAACTTGGTTTCACGACACCTTAACTCTTCTATTAGCATCCATACTCCCATCCCACTACCACAAAAGACTCTGCATCTCGATGCTCATCCATACTTGATGAGCATTATCCACCTGGATACAGAGTCTTTAATACATTGCATACTGAATGACCATGCAACCATGTTCATGTTGTCATGTCCCCATTTTTGGATTCCCTTGTTTGGCATTGGAAATGACTTCTATGGCTTGTTAGTGAAGAAAAAGGGAGTCAAAAGGGTTTATTTAATGTCACTTACTTAGGATATGTTATGTACTTAAAATGACATTAGATTAATAAGTTAATTATTTATTATTAAAAGTGACTTTTAATCCTAAAGTTTAAAAAAAAAGAGGGATAAGGTTCATATTTTATTCAGTCAAAAGGAGGATAAGGGTTATCTTTGATTTGGTCAAAAAAAGGGGAAAGTTCTAGAAGGCATGGAGAAAGGATAAAAGGAGGGGTAGAGCCTCACTTTGGATTATTATTTGATCTCTCATTTTGGAAGTGCTCTTGGAGCCATTGTTTCCTTAGGGTTTACCAAAACCCTTCCATTATTGGTTTGGTTTCGGTGGCGCAACATCCACCCTAGCTAGACAAGAGGGGAATCCACCCATGATTTCCATTAGAGCTTAGCAGAGAGGGGAATCCATCCAGAATTTCCATTGGAGCTTCAACTTTAGGGTTTGGTTTGCAGTAGGAGGAAGATCGACTTGCATAGAAGATTGTACAAAACTTATCAAAGGACATTGATGACAAGTTTTTGTAGGTTCATGTTGGCATAGGGGCACACCCAAGGTTTAGCTCTAATAGGGTCCCCAACAAGCCCTAACTACCGGCCCTTTCAGAAACACCTTCGAAGAAGATGTAGTCTCCCCTAAAGTAGCAATATGGGGTTGTAGTACACATGTGTCTACAACCAAAGGAAATACAAAGTGGATCCAATACAAGAACAACACAACATCTAGATATCAGTTACCAGCTTAGGCCTACGTGGTTCACCCTCTCCCTAGGGCTACGCCCACAGAACTGTGCTTTATAATATGTTAGGTGAAAACTTACAATCCTATCTAGGCTCTTAGCTAGAATATCTTATCTTTTTCTCTCTTCTTTCTTCCTCCCTTCCCTGCACACCCAACTGAAGGGTTGATCTTCACACCTAGTTGAAGATCTTACAACACAGGCTTCTCTCTCCACACAATACTTCTCTCTCAGTAATAACAAAAATCACTCATCATCACATAATCGAACTAACAATGAAAACAACAACCTGATTCCAGGTCCTCTTGACCTTTATTTATACATTACAATATCTCACCGACAGACTTAGGCTGAAGCCTAGGTGTCTAAAACCCTAGATACCAAAACCCTAGGTGTCTAAACCCCTAGGTCAACTTGACCCATTTTTTAGGGCTTCGCTAGCCTATCTTTTCTTCTTTCCTGCAAGGTTCTCCAAATCATCCATTGGTGGATTTTTTCCACTTTCTGAGCTATCCACGATTCATCTTCCTTGATATCCTCATCCAAAAAATTTATTTCTCTTACTTCACTCTGTCTTATCTGGTATTTTTCTCTCTTCGACCCAATATCAGTCACTGTGTCTTCCACGTAGTTCAGATTTCATCTTTTCTTCCTTAATATTCTCTTACTTTCATAACCAAGGGCCAACAGGCCCTCAACACTCAACTGTGACTCGTCCTGAGGCACTCTGATATGAACCTTTTGATTTTCTTCAACTACAAACTGCACAACGTAGTCTATACTTTCTGCTCTGTTTCTCCCCACTGTGTGTAGGTTGTGTGTTCTGTGTCTAGTACCCAGTTTCAACTGCACCTGGTACCTAGACCGTTCTCCTTCTATTTTTATTGATAGCTACAAGGAAGTTGGTTGTCATAGTACAATTTCAACTGGCTCCCATTCACCAATCCTTCCTTCCATTCTCCTTTCAAAGTCTTCAACTGTGCATCTCCTCTTTCCATGACATAGGAAACCTCATACGGCCCCATCCAATGTGTTTTGAAATTCCCTGGATGCTTCATGAACTTTCTATCATTTACCAATACCATATCTTCTTGCTTAAATGCTTTCTTCTTGATATGCCTGTCATGGTAGGCCTTTTCTTGTTCCTTCTGGACTTGCTGATGGAATCCTACAATAAATCAGTCTTCCTCTAGTTCTACCAACTCCACGAGCCTTTATTGGACAACGCCAGTGTCATCCATACCTGTAAAGGCTATGATTCTTAATCTAAGGAATAAATATTCCATGGGTATAACTTCTTCTAGACCATAAACCAACTTAAAGGGGGTCTGCGTTGTCAGCTTCTTACAAGTGGTTCTATAGGCCCATAATACTGTTGGTACTCTCAAATCCTAGTCATCTCTGTTTACACTGCAAATCTTCGTCAGTGCTGTCTCCAAGATCTTATTGAAAGCTTCGACTATCCCATTCTCTTGTGGGTGGTAAGGAGTGCTCTTTTGATGGTGAACTTCAAATTCCTAAGTCAAGGCTTCAATAGTATTATTAATAAAATGTGTACCTTGATCACTCATGAGGATCTTTAGGCATCCAAACCTGGTTATGATATCATCAAATATGAAACACGTAGCTATAGTTGCACTACAATCCTTAACTTCTCTTGCTTTTTCCCATCTGGTCAAATACTCTGTCGCAGTGATGATGTATCCGGCTCCTGTGCACTTGCCTGGTGGGTTTATAGGTCCCATGAAGTCAATGGCCCATTTCTCAAATGATTGTAAGGTTATCTGGGGTGTTAATGGCATGTTATATCTTCTATATGGTTTCCCAACTCTTTGGAATACATCACATGCTCTGTAGTAGTCTTTAGCATCTCTGTGTAAAGTAGGCCACTAGAGGCCAGCTCGAAGAACCTTCTGCGTTGTTTCTTTTCCTGCATAGTGTCCTCCTGCATTGCCTTCATGAGATTCTGATAAAATTAGTGATCTTTCTTCTTCCATGACACATCTCCTCAGGATCTCATAAGGTCCCATATTATATAACTGTCCAACTATAAGTGAAAAATCTCCAGCGTGCACTACAAGTTGTTTCTTCTGGGTGATTGTGTATTCACTAGGTGCCATTCCTGTTGACAGGAACTAGACTATCTTAGTGAAGTGATCATCAACCTTTATAATGGCCAACAACTGTGCATCTAACAATGTATCCTCCAAGCTAGTAGTTTCCTCTCCATGTTCCAACCTTGACAACTGGCCAGTTCCTTTGTTCATTCTCCCTGGCTTAACTACGATCTCAAAATCATATTCTTGAAATAGAAGAAGCCATATTCATATTCTTCCCCCCAACACTGGATTGTTGACTAGGTATTTCAGCGCGGAGTGATCAATGAACATTGTAAAGTTTACTCCCAACAAGTAGTGGTGAAACTTATACAATGCATACACCATGGCTAAGCCTTATCTCTCAGTGGTGGTGTAATTTATCTCAGTTGTTGATAGCTTCCTGCTAGCAAAGGCTAACGAGTGGTCAATATCTCATGCTCTTGGTTTTGCTAACACTGATCGCAATGCAATAGAAGATGCATCCACATGCCCATGTAATTCCTTGCTCCAATCTTGGAAAACCAAAATAGACGCAATAACCATTTTCTGTTTCAGTGTGTCGAAGCTTTGCTGGCATTCTTCTGTCCATTGAAACTGACAATCTTTCTTCAAAAGTTTCTCCATGGGTTCTGTGATTTGTGCATAGCCTTTAATGAACTTTAGGTAGTATCTAGTATGTCCCATCACAGTGCGCAACTACCTGACTGAAGTAGGAGGGGGTAAATCAACTATAATGGAAATATTAGATGGATCTACCAGCAATCCCTGCTTACACACAATATGGCCTAGCAACACTCCAAAGGGTGAAAACAAGATGTAATTCTTCAGGTTCAGGGCAATCTAACATTTCCTGCACTTATCCAACATTAGTCTTAAACATTCAATATGATTTTGCAGTAAGCTAAAAACAATCCAATCATAAAAATATGCCTCCATAAATTTATGTAAAAACTCCTTGAATGCTTTGACCACCACCGTAGAAAATATGGTTGGTGCATTCTTCAATCCAAATGACAACACGATATACTGGTAGGATCCCCATTCTGTGGAAAATGTGGTCTTATGGCGATCTTCTTTGGCAATCTGGATCTAATGGTATCCTGAAACCCCATCTGTAGAAGACTATACCTCCTATCCTCCTACATTATATAACACTTTGTCAATAAATGGTGTAGGGAATGGGTCATGTAAACATGCATCATTCAACTTCCTGATATCTACACAAATCCCGATTTCTCCAGTCTTCTTATCTTGTACCACCATAAGGCTAATGCATTCTGACTCTTCAACAGGTTTTATGATTCCTACTTCCATCATTCTGTCTAGTTCAATATTCACTTTCTCCTTATATTTAGGGTTCAATCTGTAAGGTCTTTGTTTAACTAGCCTTGCATCTAGTTTCAAGGGGATCTTCATCTCTCCCATGCGCCCTTTAATGCCCTTCATATTAGTGAACATAGTTGGAAACAAGTCCTGATATTCATGTAGTAACTCTGTTATCTTGTCAATAGTGGAATCATCCCAATAATCTCCAATATTAGCAAGCTTAGGTGCTTTCTCTGTTCCAATATTAACTTTCTTGATTTTGATTGGTTTTCCAATGAAAGGTAGTTTGACTCATGGTCCTTCTATGTGTCATTGTCCTTTCATTTCTGCGATGTTCACCTTCCTACAATCATCGTCTTCATCAAGATTAATATTGTAACATCCTTGCAATTTCTCAAGATGTGCATTCCATTCATCCTCTTCTTGCTCCATAGGGAGGCTAGGTGCCTCCTCAAATATTTTTTATCTTACAACCTGTAAAGCTTGATCTACCATAGGGTACTGAATTTCAAACAAGAATGTGGCTATGAAGTTCTATGTCATACCTTTCCAATCTGCAGTAGTGAGACACAGTTCCACTTCAAGGTACCAGTTGATAGGCATTGTGTCTAGAGTATTGATGAATTTATGCACCCATAACTCTTGAGGAATTCAACTCCAGGCCTCCTCACAACTTCACACATGGTCTTTCAAGCAACTTTGACTTGTGTACCTAACTTCACATCCTTCGACTTGTTCAGAAAATCACACTATCATTAAAGTGTGACATTGTTTCTAGTTCGCAATATTCCTTTTATGTGTTCCCCACCATCTTGTTGTAGTAGCTTTCAAAACCTCTCCCAACGCCAACATTCTATTTTGTACTGGTACAGTTTCATCAAATTACAATAAGAAAGTTTCTAAGTGATTTAAACCATCAAATGTGGGTAAATTACTTACTGTTGTGCCGATCCAATGAACTTCTCTGGTCAATATAGCACATCGCCATGCATAAAATTCATACATCTTGTTCTGCCAATTATCTAGTGCTTCTTCAGAGTCTGATGAACATGCTCTGTCACTTCTCTAGCTTAGGTTCCCATTTTTTGTAGGATTAATGTAATCCTACTATCTTGCGGTCAATTTGTATATATTCTCTAGCTCATATGCCCAGTCCTCTTCTCTGATGGGCTCTGTGTATCTGGGACCTTCATCAGGATATAGAGGTGCGATGACCCTAAGGCCATCTCCTTAAAATGTCATTCTTATTTTCTTCAAGTCAACAACAATAGAATTGTTTAAATCCCAATCAATTCCTAACAACGCAGGGTAAGGACAACTATCATCAACTATCTCAATCACCTCGAAGTCCATAAATGTTCTGACCACATCGATGTCCACAGGGGCATGTTCCAATATTCTGAAGGGGATCAAAACCTATTGATTGGCCATCCTAAGCCTGATGGGGGAGTATATCAACATAGGTTTTCCCATCAGTGACCAAGTCTGCTTCGTCATCACATTGACCTCTGACCCTAAGTCAAGGACCACATAGTCTATATCATACTCTCCAATTTGATCATTCAGGTGTAGTTCCTTATTTGTCCTTCTCTTTTTGGATAGTTGATGTACTTCTTTATTCAGTAGAGGATCTACCTTTCTTAGCTCATATTATCTGATCAAGTTTTGGAGCTCTTGTACAACACTCTCATCCTTTATCAAATTAATGCAAGTGCATAAAAATTCCATGAGCTTACTTACCTCTTTTCCTTCTCTGGGAAAAACTGAATGATCAAAGGCTAGGGGCATTCCACATTTGCTTACTTCTGGTCGAGCCCTTGATGAAGAAGCTCGATCTCTCCTGAATTATTTTCTTTCTTCCTCAAATGTTTGTTTATGTTTCTTTGGATCAAACTCTTGAGTCTTCTTTGCAGCCTTTCTGACTCCTAATTATTTTGTAGTTTTCCTCAGAGTCGCCCTGTCTTCTTCTGTAGCAGCACCTCCTCTATTGATAACAATGACTCTGGGATATGCTTCGCAAGGTTCTATTGTGATTAGCTGTACTTTTTGGTTGACTCCTCATCGTTCCTGAAGTTTGGATAGCAACGCAGGACAATCTTCTATGACATGCTCAAATGAGTTGTAGTAGTTGCAAGTGGTACAAGGTTTCTGATAGTCCCTTTCCAAATGTCCTAGCTATGTGCAGTTATAACAGATGATCTGACCTCGACCTCGACCCATACCTCCTCCTCGTCATCTTCCTCTGAATCCACTAGAAGGGTTGAAGTTTCCTCTTCCTGGGGAATTATACTGTATAGTGTTCCCTTATTGTTGTACTTCTCCTTGAATTTTGTATATATCCCTTGACCTTTCATGCATGAGGTCATAGGCCCTACAATCCCTATCATCATTCCCTACTGACTTACAGAGTGTACAATACAGATTTGTGGGTGTCTGAACATATTTTTGCATGTAATAGCATTCACTGGGGCTATGTATGTTTCTACATACCTCGCACCTAGGTAGGTTAACTTGCTTCAAAGGGCTTGGAGCTCCAGATGCCAAGTACTCGTGAAACAGGGGGAAGTGCTCCTTGTAATGGCCTTCTAATTTTCATCTAATGCACCAAATATCTTCTCTTTTATCTTTTCCCTTGTCTTTCTTCATATATTCGACCTGCAGAGACAAGCTAGTTAACTGACTTAAAATTTGACTCAAACCTGAGTTGGATTCTCCCATAGGGGCTGATTCTAGCTTCAAGGCAATCTCCAATGCCTTAGCCTCTGAAGCAATATTTTTTTTCATTAGAGGGACTCTGATGTGTGGTAAAAGGGAAAAAATGAACCATTCCTTGTTCTTCTCATCTAGGATCTAAAAATTCAGCCGACCCGTTAAGGTTTTAAACCTTTGATCAAACTTCCAAACAGGTTCAGCTACTCTTTGCTTGATTTCTTTCAACTCTGTAATGCATTGTGACTCTGACTTGGGTTTCTTGAATTCTACAACCAACACATTCTCGATCTCATTCAATGGTTTAGGCTATGCAATTACTTGGACAAGTTTCATATACTAGCTCAGTGCGTGGTCTCTCAAGGTAGTACTAAACTGAGCTTGTTTAATAGCTTCATCGGTTACATTCTTAATACTCCATACAAATTCACATAGAAACCAGTGTTGATCAGGATCTTTAGATCCATCCCTTCTAAAGGTGGGTAACCTCATCTCATCTACCATAGATATTCCTAGGTTTATTGATTAAGTGTGTGTTGAACCACTTGTACCGGTGCTCTGAGTGCTCTGATAACTTAGGTTACTCTGGTTACGTAATGCTGCTGAAACAAGTGTAAAAAGTTTCCTCTAGGTCCTTTAAAGAACATCTCTCTTCTTGGCTATATGATTCCACCCTATCAATAGAAAAATCTATGATATACCCTCCAATGGTACTATCAAACCAATGATCTAGTTCTCTTGACACGACATTATCAACTCTTTTGACCTTCTTGATCAACGTCGACGTCCAAACCACAGATGGTCTAGATACGATCTCAAATTGGGTGTCTGCTAATCTAGCCAACCACTCGTATAGCTCCTTATGAATTCCTCCAAAGAAAATCTCATGTATATCAATAAAGATATACCTTCCCAACCAGTCTTCTGTGTTAATATTAGGGTTCTTATTCTCAGCTTCTGTGAAGTCCTTTTCCTATTCTTCTATCCACTTTTGAATCTCTGTCTTTGATGGAAACCACCTTGACATTCCATCAAGAATATCCCAGTCCCGACAACATAACCATTTGTCGGCACAGAGAAAAACCCAGGGTTCAACTCTAATAGCACACCAACAAGCCCTAACTACTGGCCCTTTTGAAAACATATGTGAAGAAGATGTAGTCTCACCCGAAGTAGCAATAGGGGGTTGTAGGACACATGTGTCTACAACCAGAGGAAATATAAAGTGGATCCAATACAAGAACAACAAAACATCTAGATATCAGATACCAGCTTAGGCCTACTTTGCACAGTTATCTATCATATCTAACATAGTAATGCAATAAGAATATATCATAGAAAAAAATAACACAACATCAATCACACACAACAACAATATGTACGTGGTTCACCCTCTCCCTAGGGCTACGTCCAAAGAATTGTGATTTATAATATATTATGTGAAAGCTTATAGTCTTATCTGCACTCTTAGCTAGCAGATCTTGTCTCTTTCTCTCTTCTTTCTTCCTCATTTCCTTGTGCAACCAGCTGTAGGGTTTATCTTCGCACCCAGCTAAAGATCTTACAACACAAATTTCTCTCTCCACACAATACTTCTCTCTCAGTAATAACAACAATCACTCATCATCACATAATCGAACTAACGCCGACAACAATAACTCGATCCCAGGTCCTCTTGACCTTTATTTATACATTACAATAGCTCACCGAAAGACTTAGGATGAAGCCTAGGTGTCTAAAACCCTATATACCAAAACCCTAGGTGTCTAAACCCCTAGATCAACTTGACCCACTTTTCAGGGCTTTGCTAGCCTGTCTTTCCTTCTTTTCTGTGAGGCGATCCAAAGCATCTACTAGTGGATTTTTCCCTCTTCTTGAGTTTTCCACTACCATATTCCTTGATGATATGTCTTCCTCAATCTCCTCATCCAATAACTTGCTTTCTCTTACTTCGCTCTGTCTTATCTGCTCTTTTTCCCACTTCGACCTAGTATCAGTCACTGTGTCTTCTGCGCAATTCGCATTTCATCTTTTCTTCCTTAATATTCGCTTACTTCCATAACCAAGGGCCAATAGTGAATTATAGGGTTTTAGGAAATCCATACGAGGAGTCACCCTCATGGGTTGAGCATTGGGTGTCCCACAAGGCCCTTCTTGTTGTCCATCCTTGTCACACGAGTCCCTACATGTTGCTAAGTTGCATCTCATGATGACCTATGTGATCTGACATGCAAATTTGATTGGTACGGGTGGTTAGAGTGTTGGAGGAGGTGTCTGAGGAGCTGATTGATGTTGTAACATAGAGGGTTTTATGATCCAAAAGAGGAAAGATTACTTATTGAGGAGGTTTTGTCATCATTACCAGGTTTCTTTATTTTCTGTTAGTAGATGATGTAGCTTCCTAGCAGCGATTTGATTTGAGTGTTTAGGAGGGATCTAGCCACTGTTGCTACAAACAATAAATATCTTTGTATTCTTGTGATTTGGGTTTTCAAGCCATAATAAAATTCCATGGTTATCTTCTCTATTGTTTGTCTAATGACTGCATGTAATATGTTTGGAGATATTCATTACCTTGAGGCATATACAAATTGTTTGTAAGATGTTTCCAACGACCCTAAAATAAAGTGTTTGAGAAAATTACACAAAGAGAAACAATAATTTGGACAACAAACATAATATTTCCACCCATCCAAGTTGGGGACATTACATTGGCATGAAAGTTGGTGATCTTTCCAGCCTATGTGTGCATTCCATGGATGAGGGTTTATTAAGTGTTTGACGAAACCCAATTACTACAACTTTATATCAACCACATTGAATTTACTTAAGAAGGTTAATATGGAACGTTTGAATGGAATTTTGAGGTAGTTGGAGGAAAATAAATACATGTTTGACTATTGGAATTATCGAACATTGGATGAAGATGTACGTGAAACTTTATCCTTCAAACGTTATTACACCCTCATACATGGAATCTATACTACGGATTTCGACAAGGATTATTTTAAAAGCATAGGGTAGGAGGTAAAGAAGGATGAGCATGGAGGACAGGTGGAGGAGCATGCATCTAGCCATGAGGAGGATGTGTGCACAAAGGAATATAAAATAGTAGCCTATGATACGTCATCATAGCTATCCAATGAGGTTGATGACACTAATGTGTTGGATAGGTATACCTTTGATGAATCAACAAAATATGAGGATGCAACATCTTATGATAAATATCATGAAATGTTCCAATCATCACATGTTGTGGATCCAACATCTCTCACTATGCATGGTGCTTATGATGAAGGTAGTTAAAGCATGATAACACTTGCATAGGATGAGGATTCATCACCATATCTCATTTATGATGTCAATGATGAGGAGGATGTGATTGTACCTAGACATGATGAAATTAAGCAAAGACCCTTAGCAAGGAAAGAGTTGGAGGATCAATTATTGGTCAAGGAGGAGAAGATTGTACAAGTATTGATGAGGGAAGATGGTGCTCATAAATTTATTGAAGACATTATGTGGAAAAACTAGTTGGAGGAGAGGAAAAATGGAATTGTTGATGTATTCACTAGTTCCCAATTGTGCATCATCAAAGAGACACTAGAGAAGATGAAATCCAATTACTTGCAATTGTTCATGGATAAACACCTTGCTCTTAAGTTCGATGAAGACAAGGAAAGGGACATTGAGAAGATTTGTTACTAGCTTTGTTTGGCACACTCTTCATCGTTGAAAACAATAAATAATCCATCATATCTGGTAGAAATGACACATGAGGCCATGAGAGACATGATATGAGTGAGGAGCCTCTTATGATGATCCCAGATGAAGAATGTTCAGAGTTGCAAGTGTCTGAGGAGAGGTTTGACACATAGGTTTTTGATTGTGCACCCTTTTTTCATTGCAGGGATCATGATCCATTTCTTGTGGCTCAAATATTAGTTACAAAGGAGGTAGTTGAACAAATTCCTTGTGGACCAACCACCAAGGAAGTGCATGCACCAATTGATTGGTGGATCGAGTATAGGAAAGTTATGGATACATCAATCTAGGATCAAGATTTAGTTGATATTAGTGGAGTGATAAACATAGGGGAACATATAGGATACAATGTGGTACATGATGATATAGTGGTGTGCAGTAGTATACTTGTTGGCCCTTGGTTATGGAGGCAAGTGAAGACTAAGGGAGAAAAGGAAAAATGCAAACTGCGTGGAAGACATAGTGACTGATACTAGGTCAAAGTGAGAAAAAGAGTAGAAAAAATGAAGTGAAGTAAGAAAAAGAAAGCCATTGGACAAGGAGATCAAGGATGAAAAATCAATAAGGAAGAAGGATCGTGGACAACTCAGAAAGTGAACAAAGATGTCAACAGATTCTTTGAAGAACCACACGTGAAGGAAGGAAAGACAGGTTAGTGAAGCCCTGAAAATGCGAGTCAAGTTGACCTAGGGTTTTAGACACCTAGGGTTTTGGTATCTAGGGTTTTGACAGTTAGGTTTTAACTTAAGGGTGTCCAAAATCTATTGTAATGTATAAATAAAGGTCTAAAGGACATGGGATGGGTTGGTGCTAAGTTGGTTGAGAGTTCATTGTTATTGTCTGATTGAGTGAGTACTATTGTGTGAGAGAGAAGTGATGAGTGTGAGAGCCTTTTGGTATTGTAAGATATTCAGCTGGGTGCAAAGATCAACCCTGTAGATGGGTGCACAGGGAGGGGAGAGAAAGAGAAAGAAGAAGAGAAGATGTTCTAGCTAAGAGCGCAGATAAGAATTGTATGCATTCATCTTAATATATCATAAAGAACATTTCTGTGGAGGTATCCCTAGAGAGAGGGTGTACCACGTATATCTTGTATTGTGTGTGGTTGATGTTGTATTCTTTGTCATTTGATATGTTGTTATTGTTTTACTATGTTAGATTTGACAGATAGTTGTGTGGAGTATATCTGAGCTAGGATTTGATATATATATGTTGTGTTGTTCTTGTAATAGATCCGCTTGGTATTCCCTTTGGTTGTAGACATCCCTATCCTGCAACCCCCTATAGCTACTTTGGGTGAGACTACATATTCTTTGTAGGTGTTGCCAAAAGGGCGAGTAGTTAGGCTTGTTGGTGCACTCTTGGAACCTAAACCCTGGGCCTGCCCCTGTGCCAACAAATGGTTCCATTGTTGGGACACGAATATTCTTGAGGGAATGTCAAGGTGGTTTCCATTGAAGATAGAGATTCAAAAGTGGATGTAAGATCAAGAAAAGGACTTCACTGAAGACCAGAACAAGAACCCTAATCTTAGTACAGAGGATTGGTTGGGAAGATATATCTTTACTGATATACACGAGATTTTCTTTGGAGGAATCCATCAGGATCTATATGAGTGGCTAGCTAGGTTAGCAGATACCCAATTCGAAGTCATACTGACACCACCTGTGGTTTGGACGTCGATGTTGATCAAGAAGGTCAAGAGAGTTGATAATCGCATGTCAAGAATAGTAGATCACTTGTTTGATAGCACCATTGGACGGTATATCACTGAGTTTGTTGTTGACAGAGTGGAATCATATAGACAAGCAGAGAGATATTTCTTTAAGGGACCTAGAGGAAAATTTTTACATTTTATGAAGTTGAAGATCAAGATGCTATTGCATGAGAAGAACATCTTGAAGATACAGTAATCGGTCATATTGGAAGAGCTAAATGTTAAAAAATTCAGATAGCGACAGTGACACAGAGGCTAGACATATGCGCAGTGGGAAAGTATTCAAGGAATTTCACCTCACAAACCTGTTTAAGTAGAACTACGAAGATGAAGGGTTCTACAGTGGAGAAGAGGTAGATCTGAAAGAAAAAGAGCATTCATAATCCGCTAGGATAGAGGAACCTCGCCAAGAAGAGCCAAAACCTTCAAGAACCACACCGACTATTGAAGTAAGTACTATTATTCTTCCTAATATTTTAGCAACGTTAAGTAACCAGAGTATCCTAAGTCATCAGAACGTTCAGAGTATTGTCACTAGAAGTCCATCACATACTTAGTCAGGAAACCCACCTTTAGAGGAGATGGATCTGAAGATCCTGATCAAGACTGGTTTCTATGTGAGGCTGTGTGGAGTATTAAGAATATCACCGACGAAGCTGTCAAACGGGCTCAATTCAACACTACCCTAAGAGATCACACAATGAGTGGTACATGAAATTTGTCTAAGGAGCTACAACTAAACTAATGAATGCCATTAAGACTATGCTAACTTGTGAATTCAAGAAACCTAAATCAGATTCGCAGTGCATTACATAATTAAAATAAATCAAGCAGAGAACAGCTAAACCTGTGTGGGAGTTTGATCAAAGATTTAAGACCTTGATAGGCCATTTGAGTTTTTAGATCTCATATGAGCAAAACAAGGAATGGTTCATTATTTCCCTCTTGCCACACATCGGAGTTACTCTGATGCAACAGAAGATTACTTCACAGGCCGAGGCACTGGAGATTTCCATGAAATTAGAATCCACCCCTATGGGAGAATCCATCTTGGGTATGAGTCAAGTATTGAGTCAGCTAACTAGCTTATCACTGTAGGATGAAGATATGAAGAAAGACAAGGGAACATATAAAATAGAAGACATCTAGTGTATTAGATGCAAATTAGAAGGCCATGACAAGGAATACTATCCCTTATTTTAGGAATACTTGGCCTCTAGAGCTCCGATCCCTTTGAAGCAAGTTACCCTACCCTGGTGCGAGGTATGTAGAAATCGACATTGCCTTGGTGAATTCTACTATCTACAAAAATATGTCCAAAGACCCACAAATATGTATTGCACATTCTGTAAGTCGGTAGGACATGATGACAGGGATTGTAGGGATTATGATCTCATTCATGAAAGATCAAGGGATATATACAAAATTCAAGGTGAAGTACAACAAGAAGAAAGTACTGCGCAATATAATTCCCCTGGGAGGAAAATTCAACCCTCAGGGTGGATTCCATGGAAGAGGAAGAGGAGGAGGTATGGGTCGAGGTCGAGGATAGATCATCTGTTATAACTACACACAACTGGGACAGTTGGAAAGGGACTGTCAGAACCCTTGTACCACTTGCAGCTACTGCAACTCATTCGAGCATGTTATTGAGGAATGTCCAACATTGTTGGCTAATATTTAGGATAAACAAGGAGGAAATCAACAAATACAACTAATCAAAGAAGCACCTCATGGAGAAGATCCCAGAGTCATTTTTATCACACGAGGAGGCATTGTCACATGAGAATACAAAGTGATCGAAGGAAAGACTACATAAGAATCAGGAGTTAGGAAAGTTGCAGAGAAGACACAAGAATTTGATTGAAGAAAAGAGAAGCAGATATTTGAGGAAGCAAGAAAGGAATTCAGAAGAGACCAGGCTTCTTCATCAAACATTTGACCAAAAGTAAGAGAATATGGAATGCCTCTGGCATTTTATCAGTCTACTTCGCTCGGAGAAGGCAAAGAGGTGAGTAAACTTATCAGTTTCTTGTATACATGTATTGAGTTGATTAAATATGAAAAAGCCATACAAGAACTACAAAATTTGGTCAGACAGTATGAGATAGGAAGGGTAGATCCTTTGCTGAATAAAGTAGTACATCAACTATCCAACAAGAGAAGGACAAATAAAAAACTTCACCTTAATGCTCATATTGGAGAGTATGATATAGACTATGTGGTCCTTGACTTAGGGTTGGAGGTCAATGTCATGACGAAGCAGAACTGGGCACTGATGGGAAAACCTAAGTTAATCTATTCCCCTATCAGGCTTAGGATGGATAATCAAAAAGTTGTAATCCCCTTTGGAAGACTAGAGCATGTCCCTATGGACATTGATGGAGTAAGGATGTTTGCAGACTTTGGGGTGATTGAGATAGTTGACGATAGTTTTCCTTACCCTGTGTTGTTAGGAATTCATCGGGCTTTCAATAATTCCACTGTGGTTTATTTAAATAAAAGGAGAATGAATTTTGAAAGAGATGGCCTTAGGGTCATTTCACCTTTGGATCCCGATGAAGGTCAGAGATACATAGAACCCATCAGAGAAGAATACCATGTACATGAACTAGAAAACATATACAAATTGATATCCAGACAACATGACTACATTGATCCTACAACAGATGGGAATTTGAGCTGGAGAAGTGACAACGCATGCTCATCAGATTCAAAAGAAGCACTGTAGAACTGGCATAACAAAATGTATGAAGTATCTACAAGGAGATGTATTAGATTAACCATGGAAGTCCACTGGATCGGCACAACAATAAGTAACTTGCCCACCTTTGATGGTCTGAATCATTTATAAGCATTCTTGCTGGACTTTGAAGAAATTGTACCACTACCAGAAAGACTATTGGCAATGGATGAGGCCCTAAAATCAACTCCAATAATATGGTGGGGGACACACAAAAGAAATATTATAGACTGGGTATAATGCCGCACTTTGATGACAATGCGATTTTCAGAACAAGTAGAAGGCTGGGAAGTAAGTAAACAGGTCAAAGCTATCCGAAGGCCCATGCATGAAGTTGTGAGGAATCCTGGAGAAACATTCCTCAAGAGCAGTGGGTGCACAAATTCATTAACACACTGGATACAACTCCTATCAACTGGTATCTTCAAGCAGAACTATGCCTCATCACTACAGATTGGGAAGGTATGACCCAAAACTTTGTAACTACCTTTTTTTTTGAAAGCCAATATCCTACAGTAGATCAGGCATTACAGGTTGTAAGAAAAAAAGTGTTTGAGGAGGCACCTAGTCTCCTTTTGGAGCAAGAAGAGGATGAATGGACTCTGCCTCTTTATAAGTTGCAATGTTGTTACAATATCAATGTTGTTGAAGACGATGATCCTAGGAATGTGAACATCATAGAAACATATGGCCAGAGAGATGTATAAGGCCAGAGAGATGTATAAGGACCAGGATTCGAACTACCATTTTTTGGACAATCGATCAAGATAAAAAAAGTCAATATTGGAACAGAGAAAACACCATATCTTGCAAATGTTGGAGATTATTGGGATGCTGCCACTATTGACAAGATCATAGAATTACTGCATGAATATCAGGACTTGTTTCCAACCAATTTCATTGATATGAATGGAATTAAAGGGTCCATGGTAGAGATGAGGATCCATTTGAAACAAGATGAAGGGCCAGTCAAATAGAGACCCTACAGATTGAACCGTAAATATAAGGAGAAAGTGAAGATCGAGCTTGACTGAATGCTGGAAGCAAGAATCATAGAACCTATTGAAGAATCAGAATGGATTAGCTCTATGGTGGTACAAGATAAGAAGACAGGAGAAATCAGGATCTATGTAGATCTTAGGAAGCTAAATGATGTCTGTTTGCATGACCCATTCCCTACACCATTCACTGACAAAGTGCTAGACAATGTATGAGGACATGAGGTATATTGTTTTACAGATGGGATTTTAGGATACCATCGGATCCAAATTTCCAAGGAAGATTGCCATAAGACCACATTTGCAACAAAATGGGGATCCTACTAGTATACACTAATTCCATTTGGATTGAATAATGCACCAACCATCTTTTCCAAGGTGGTGGTTGAAGCATTTAAGGATTTTTTACATAAATTTCTGGAAGCATACTTCGACGATTGGATTGTTTTCATCATTTTGCAAAATCATATTGAATGTTTAAGACTAATGTTGGATAAGTGCAGGCAATGTCAGATTGCCTTGAACCTAAAAAAGTTCATCTTATTTTCACCCTTCGGTGTGCTGTTGGGCCATATTGTGTGTAAGAAGGGATTGTTGGTAAACCCATCCAAGATTTCCATTATAGTCGATCTACCCCCTCCTACTTTAGTCAAACAGTTGCGCACTGCGTTGGGACATACTAGATACTACAGGGAGTTCATTAAGGTCTACGGTTAGATCACAACACCCATGGAGAATATTTTGAATAAATACTGTCAGTTTCATTGGATAGAAGAATGCCAACAGAGCTTCGACACACTAAAACAAAAAATGGTTACTGCACCCATTTTGGTTTTCCCAAACTGGAGTAAGGAATTTCAAGTGCACATCGATGCATATTCTATTTCATTAGGCACTATGTTAGCACAACCGGGAATAGGAGACATTGACCACCTACTATCCTTTGCTAATAGGAAGCTATCAACAACTGAGATTAATTACACCACCACTGAGCGAGAAGGATTAGCCATGGTGTATGCGCTGCAGAAATTATACCACTACTTGTTGGGAGGACATTTTAATATGTCCACTGATCATTCTTCACTTAAATACTTAGTCAAGAAGCCAGTGTTGGGGGGGAGAATATGCATATAGCTTCTACTATTTTAGGAATACAATTTCGATATTGTGGTTAAGCCAGGAAGAATGAACAAAGGTATTGACCACTTGTCAAGGTTGGAACATGGAGAAGATCCTACTATTTTGGAGGATACACTTCTGGATGCATAATTGTTGTCCATTAGAAAAATTGATGATCACTTCACATAAATAGTCCAATCCTTGTCAACAGGAATGACACCTAGTGAATATACAATCACTCGGAAGAAACAAATAGTAGTGAACGCTGCATAATTTTCACTTATAGCTGAACAACTATACAATATGGGACCTAATGAGATATGGATAATATTTCTTATGGAAGCAAAGATACCACTGATCCTCACAGAAGCACATAAAGGCATCACAGGAGGACACTATGCAGAGAGAGCAACAATGCAAAAGATTCTTAGGGTTGGCCTTTGGTGGCCTACTCTACACAAAGATGCTAAGGAATACTATAAGGCCTGTGATGCATTCCAAAGAGTTGGGAATCCATCCAGAAGAGACGATATTCCTTTAGCACTGCAAATGACCTTGCAGGGATTTGAGAAATGGGCCATTGACTTTGTGGGACCTATAAACCCACCAGGGAAGTGTATAGGATCAAGATACATAATCATTGTGACAGAGTACTTGAACAGATGGGCCGAAGCAAGATAAGTTAAGGACTATAGTGAAATTACAACTGTGCACTTCATATTTGATGATATTATAACCAGGTTTGGATGCCCAAAGATCCTTATGAGCGATCAAGGAACCCATTTTATTAACAAGACTATTGAATCCTTGACTCAGGAATTTGAAGTTCACCATCAGAAGAGCACTCCCTATCATTCACAATAAAATGGGACTGTCGAAGAATTCAATAAGATCTTGGAGACAACACTGATGAAGATATGCATCATGAATAGGGATGAATGGGATTTGAGAGTGCCAGTAGTATTATGGGCCTATAGAACCACTTGCAAGAAAATGACCATGCAGACCCCCTTCAAATTGGTGTATGGTCTAGAAGCCGTTGTACCTATGAAATATTTCATTCCTAGTCTAAGAATTGAAGCCTTTACAAATATGGATGACACTAGCGTTGTGCAAGAGAGGCTTGCATAGTTGGTATAACTGGAAGAAGACCGATTTATTACAGGATTTCACCAGCAGGTTCACAAAGAAAGAGAACATGCCTACCATGACAGGCACATTAAGAAGAATTCATTTAAGAAAGGTGATTTGGTCTTGGTATATGACAGTAAGTTCATGAGGCATCCAAGGAAGTTCAACACGCATTGGTTTGGGCCATATGAGATTTACTATGTTACAGAAGGAGGAGTTGCGTAGTTGAAGACTTTGACTGGAAGATGGAAGGAAGGTTTGGTGAATGGAAGCTTATTGAAATTGTACCATGACAACTAGATGCCTCGCAACTCTCAATAAAAGAAAAAGGAAAAGGGTCTAGGTACCAGGTGCAGTTGAAGCTGGGTACCAGACATAGAAAAGACAGTCTGCACAAGGAAAGAAGGGAGAAACAGAGAAGAAAGCAAAGGATGCCCTACATAGTCTGAAGTGGAAATGGAACAGAAAGTTTAGACCTGAAGTGCCTCGAGACGAGTCACAAGTGAGTGTTGGGGTCATGTTGGCCCTTGGTTATGGAAGAAAATGAAGACTAAGGGAGAAAAGGAAAAATGTGAACTGCACGGAAGACATAGTGATTGATACTGGGTCGAAGTGAGCAAAAGAGAAGAAAAGATGGAGTGAAGTAAGAGAAAGAAATCCATTGGATGAGGAGATCGAGGATGAAAGATCAACAAGGAAGAAGGAGTGTGGACAACTCATCAAGAGAAAGAAGATGTCAACAGATGCTTTGAAGCACCATGCGTGAAGGAAGGAAAGACAGGTTGGTGAAGCCCTGAAAACGCAAGTCAAGTTGACCTAGGGTTTTAGACACTTAGGGTTTTGGTATCTAGGGTTTTGACACTTAGGTTTTAACCTAAGGGTGTCTAAAATCTATTGTAATGTATAAATAAAGGTCTAAAGGACCTGGGATGGGTTGGTGCTAAGTTGGTTGAGAGTTCATTGTTATTGTATGATTGAGTGAGTACTACTGTGTGAGAGAGAAGTGTTGAGTGCGAGAGCCTTCTGGTATTTTAAGATCTTCAACTGGGTGTGCAAGGAGGGGAGAGAAAGAGAGAGAAGAGAAGATATGCTAGCTAAGAGTGCACATAAGAACTGTATGATTTCATATTAATAGATCATAATGCACAGTTATGTGGACGTATCCCTAAAGAGAGGGTGAACCATGTATATCTTGTGTTGTGTGTGATTGATGTTGTGTTCTCTGTCATTTGATATGTTTCTATTGTTTTACTGTGTTAGATTTGATAGATAGTTGTGCGAAGTAGATCTAAGCTAGGATTATATATATAAATGTTGTATTGTTCTTGTAATATATCCACTTGGTATTCCATTTGGTTGTAGACATCCCTATTCTGCTACCCCCCATAGCTACTTCGGGTGAGACTACATCTGCTTCAAAGGTGTTGCTGAAAGGGTGAGTAGTTAGGGCTTGTTGGTGCGCTCTTGGAGCCTGAACCCTGGGTCTGCCCTTGTGCCAACAATACCGTAGTATACAATTGTGTATGATGGTGTAAAATGGATTTTTGGGACGTTTACCCCAGGGAAACCTCCAAAAGGGGACTTCAGACAAATCATTGATTTTGGTTCACCCAAGGATTGATGAGTGGATGGATCAAATTCATGGAGAGGAATATTCCTTGGAGATTGATCTTTGAATCGGATATCACCAGAGTAGGGAAAAAGAGCAGACTACCTGCATGATTTATCTCAGATATTGCCTTGAGTTCTTGGTCATACCATTGGGGTTGGCCAACACACCTGACACTTTCTAGTATTACAGGTAGTGGCAGTGGAATCTAGTGCTATATTTCGATGTCAACAATATTCAACAAGGCACAGAGAGTTCACTGGAGTCAGTTGGGAAGGGAAGGAAGGATTATAGCCATGTCATATTTATTTCATTTTTGCTATGTGGTCGAAGCATAAGAGGAGATTCATATTGTATTAGATCAATACACATAGATTTCAGCTAACAAAGTGGTGGATGGAATTATCCCCTACATATCTTGCACACATATAGTCCCTGATTCCACACTTAGGGAGATGATTATGATGGATACACATGATTCACCTTTGTCAAGGAATTTTGGGTACTCGTATGAGTATGAGGAACCACATGTGATAGGGATACATTCCTTTCCAAGTGGGTGTTTAGAATATGTGGATTACTTGAGTACATTGATAGTAGATTAGCAGGAAGATAGTTTATTCCTAGTACTTATTTTCCACCATATGATGGCATAATAGGGACTTGGCTCATTTTGAATCCGATGGCACAACAACAACTAGAAGGTATTGGGAGTGGCAAAATTCCAATTTGGTGGTGGAATATGAGAATTCATCTGAGTGATAGATTGATTGGGATGACGATCATCAACAAATCCATGAAAATGATTGGTTTGCTTCAATTTTAGGAAGAAAGTATAGGGAAGGTCAATACTTACTCTATATGGAAGGATATACTCAAGGTTGGTTGTGGATTTGCAGGCATAGAATTCACTGAGACACCTTCACATGAGAGAATCTAGAATAGTGATTCCATTCCCTTCCCAGAGTTTATCTCGGGGTTTTGGGAAAGGAGGACGTAGACTGGGTGAATTGGTCTGACGGTGATGATCAAAGTGGTGTAGCATCAACATGGTGGTACCTTTCTAGGATTATTTTGGGACCCTGGGATTACATTGCTTGATAGTTAAACTAGTATTAGAGATGTGAGTTTTGATTTTGAATTTTTGGAGTTTATCCTTGGGAGGCTTAGGAGTGGATGCTTAGAGGAGTGGTCTTCTGAGGAGTTGACCAAGTTTAAGAAGCTTATGATATCCTAGATTATCAGGGACATGAAGATGGGTTTTTGTATCAACGCCTTATAGATTAGTACTAGGAGGAGAGAGAACTTCAAGAATATTAGAGAGAGGTTCGCATGGATAGGATTCATGAACGATGTAGGGGAGTATACAAATTATTAGTAGAGCATGTCAGGGCTCACTCATTCCATAGGATGGATGCAGTATTTGTCCATTTCTTGGTGAGAAAGTGAGAGCATATGGAAATATTGCACCACCTTTTACTGAGGATATAGTGGACCTATAGTATGTATCCAATAATTGATTAGTTCACGTACGTTCCAGCAGTATCTTCTAAGTATGGGGTAACGTAGATGATAGAGCTATATATTGGGGGGATATATAGAGTCCATGATAAGCCTAGAGTCATTGTCGGTGAATGGGATAGAATTTCTTTCTGATATTTAGGATAGGGTATGACATTGGATTTACAGGCCGTGAATTCACATAGATGTCTATGCCAACTACTATTCATGATAGTAGGTTCAGCCCTTACATGTATGATAGAATGGAGTTACAGTGGAATATGATGCAAAGTGGGAATGATGTTCAGATGACTATGATAATAGTATTGAAACATCAATGTTTTGGTTCCTTTCTGAGGATAGCTTGGGACCCTAGGATTCCAGTAGGAGACAGTACAAAAATTGACACATATGCAAGAGCTAGTTTTTTCCTTCATGAGATTGGTTTCTTAGTAGAGAAGTTCCTTGATGGTTTGATCGATTTGTTGGAGCACCGAGTGGCATTACTTGTGGGAGGTTTCTAGGAGACCTCTCATGTGATGCAGAAACATCCTGCCTCCAAAATCAAGCATGTTTGACTAGGCCTAGTTGATCTTGAGTTTACCAAGGTATTTGGTTCCCTAAACATGTAATTTTAAATTTCCTATGTTTATTTTTAAAAGACCACATAAGATAGGGTTTTATTAATTGAGTGTAATAAGATCTTCCTATGATAGAATATCTATAGAAGTGTGATGCCTAGAAGAGATTTTAGGGATTCTTGAGTATTTTGTGGATCCTAGAGGGATCTTAGGATGTAAATAAGGATCTGAACTTAAATTGGTTTCAATCCTATGTGTATATATGCCTTGCAAGAATACATGCATACTGTGTCCTAATGAATCTAAATTAGGACAGAAAGGAAATGAAGGACTTATGTAAATTCATGTACAATGAGTGTGCATAATAGAGATGGAATATTTTGGATGTTTATGTGATATGACGAATTGAGTGGAAAGGAACCTCTATAATTTCATGAGTATATGTCCTTTGTGTATTTCATGAGATCGTGTGTGCAGGTGTGATAGCATGGTAGTGGAGAGAGGAATCAAGATCAAATTCCTTGCAAAAATAATTGGAGAAACCCCTTTACCAGTTGAGATAAACGAAGGTCATTGATCATTGATCAACTGCAAGGATCAACGATCCAAACTTACCATTGAATGGTCGGGTCAAAGGATTGTATTATGGAGGAGGAACATTTATGAGCCATCATATCTTGATTTGGATCAATATTGATTGTCAATCTTCATCAGATTAGAAATAGACGAAGAAGAGTGGAGTTTAGAAGTTTCGACATCTAACAACCCGGGGACGGAAGCAGATATGACCGCCAAGCCCAAATTAATATTGATGACCAACAATGACATGATATGATAATGAAGGTGTTTGATGGTTAAGAATCGAGTCAAAAAAATAAGGACTTAAGTGCAAAGAGAAGTCTAACGACCTGGTGTCCATTACACATGGCGATCATCTGTTGAAGAGGAAGATCAACGATGATTGGAAGAGAAGCGAAAGTGTGGTGGAGACAAAATATCTAACCATCCAATTAAAAAACATATCAACAATTTGGAGGACATTGGATCAGAGAAAGTGATTGAGAGTTAACCTATCAAATCGAGTATAGGGAAAGCCCAAATGTAGAGAGAATTTTGATAGTCCGATATCGACATACGTCAGTGTACCTATGAAACCACTCAAAGAGCAACACATGGCCTACATGGAGGATGATACCTGTGATTTTCCATTCAACAATTGGAGTGTGTGAAAGTCACAGATCAAGGTGACATGTGGCATCTTAATCAACATCAACACGTGGCAGATCCATGTTAGTAGTTCCATGTGGTTACTGAAATGTCATATTGGATCGGGTCTTGGGAGTGTGTGGTAATTCAAAACATTCTAATGGTCCGGTGATGATTGATGTTAGGTTGATGAAAGGCTCCGATTGACCCACAACTTGTGTGGATTTTGTGTTAAAGGACAATTGATGGTCCGAAAGAAGACTGTGAGATAAATGATTGGCATTTACTCATCAGGTTTTAACATAGATCGTTGATCATTTTTGTTTGATGAACAAATAAGATTCTATCATCCACCGGATCAAGACGAGAAGGTAGTAATTCCAAGTCATTTTGGGAAGGTACAACATCTAATGAGGCTAACAGTTCCAACGCACAATCACATGTGGATGAGTGCCCATAGTTTAAGCACTATGAATAAGCTAGGATCACAACCGAGGGTCAAGTGGAAGGATAAAGCATCGAGATATCTAGTGTGAGAACTGAGAATTTTGGGCTTGTAAAAGAATCAAGAGTAGCTCGATATTGAAGCTGCACATAATTTTATTATAAATTTGCACCTATGGGTACAAAGATCCTCAAGGGAGGGTCTTCATCAATTGGATTCAGAGCGAATTAATGCTCTTTGAGATTTTGCAAGGGATACAAAATAGAGATAAGTTTAGCAATGAAAGAACTTAAAGATTGAAAATATAGTAGTAGCGAAGATGAGTAGATTCAAAGTGAAGCATGTACATAGGAGCACATTAGAAATTGAAGAATCATTTTGATAAGGAGTTTTTGTAACATCTCTCTCTTGTGCACACTTGATTTGACTTGTTCTTTGAGTACACTTGCGTCCAAGTGATATGGTTCATTATATGAGTGACTATTTCTCTTTGGATTAAGATGATTTTTTGGATATGATGATACATTATTTGATTATATATGTGTCGATAGGTGCTATTGACTAGTTTCACATGAGTGTGCAAGACTCTAGACAGATTGAGGATGTCGATGGCATCGATGGACCTCCTTACAATCTAGAGCGATTCAGGGAGTGGATTGTTTATGGTTTGCGTATTTTTGTTATTACATATGTTACATATGACTAGTATATTATGATGTTGTTTATAGATCGCTGACATGTTCATTGATGGATGGATGTTGACGATAGCTTACTAATTAGACTCAAATTCAGAGTAAATGGATCATGAACGACAACCAAAGATATTGAGGGAGAGGTGTGGCACCATCCCTCCCACAACCTACTAACACTCTCGCCATGGCTTGAGCTATAGATTAACGATTACCTAGTTCGAGAAATCCATGATGCCATGAGGGCATACTATGATAGTCGCTCACGATGATTCTAAGGGGCGTGCAATAAGGAAGGGTCCTTATTCCTTAGAAGCCCTTAGTCTCCCACAAGGTCACCTAACAAAGTATTGACTCCAAGGTCTTGACATCTACCAGAATCAATCAAAAGGCGAGTGGCATAGTGCGTCTTGAAGGGACCATTGTGTAAATGAAAAATGAATGCAAGCGAGTGGCACCATTGGAGCACGTAGTGCATCTTGATGGGCATGTCGCAATTTTTAACACTGATAAGTTAATGAACTTGGTACCTAGAAAACTATGTCTCCTTAGGACATGGTCAGCCTTATAATGAATGTTGCATGAGTAAAGATTATAATCATAAATTCCCTTAAAAACCTTTTTGTTGAGCCTAGTGAATTTAAAGTCCTAGGTCTAAGTAGGACATGTGATAAAAAAAAAAACAAAGAGGACTTTTAACAAAGGGGAGATGAAGAAAATTCAGACATAAATAATTAAATTAAAATTTTAATGATGGATTAAATTATTAAAAAGGTAAATTGTTGTTTATATGTAAACTTGCTAATTATGAACTTAGATAAAAGGGGAAACTTAAAGACAAAAGGGATGTGGAACATAGGAAGGAATCTAGCCTAGGGAACCTTATTATTTTGAACTTAACTAAGATTTAAGAAATGAATCAATCATTAAAAGGAATGTAAGGGAATAAAGAGACATCGATGAGCTTTTTTAGGAACTCTTTTAGGTGGGTGAGGGAAATAAGAAAATTAAATTAATTAATTAATTAAATTTCTGGTGAAACTAAGGGATCAAGTGACAAGTGTACGGGGGAGAATTTTCCTAATAATAAAAATTAATAAAAATAATTTAGTATGGTTTTGACAAAAAGTCACTAAGAAAACTATATAAAAGAGATGGTAGAGGAGGAGAAGGGACCATGACTAGTATGCATAAGGTTACGCTGCCAAACATTTTCTTGACTGATTTTCCTTGTGGGAGTTGGGATACCTAGCTCGGATGGAGAGTGGTAGCTTGACCTTGCGAGGCAAGCTGGGAGATAGAAATTATCACATTTGTGTGCATGGTCCCTTTGCGGATCGGGGGGCTCAGGGGGAATAAGATGATGTAGGAGCATCAGTGCACCTCAGCATGTGCCATATGTCTAGCACGTTGGTGGACATTCAAAGAGGGGAGAGACGTCAACACACTCTCATTTTGTCCTCAAAATGTAAATGTAATTAAGGCAATTAAATACTGTCAGGATGGAAGAGCCAAGTCATGATTTCACACCAGATGTAGATGAGTTCACCTTAAGTGGGTAACAGTAGGAGGGATCTAGATCTGATTTAGATTATATTTCCACTTATTGTAATCTTCCTCATTAGACATGCATTTTGATGGTGATTAGACACCACTATTGTAGCTTGGCAGGAAAGCTCGTCGAGCCCCTCTTGTATAAATATTTGTATTGTATGCCCAGTAGAGGCTGCTAAAGATCGATGAAAAATCATTGTAATCCAAGAGGAGAGTTGAGAGACAAGACTCATTTGCAGTCTAGACTCATATATTGTAATTCACATTCTGTCGTTAATACAAAAGAACAAATTCCACTATTTGCAATTTCCTATGTGATGGATGTTTTGTTATGAATGGAATTTATGTTCTCATGTTTATGTTGTAGACGTGTGTGTTAGAATTCATCTTTAGGGATAGATATATAATCCTCTATTTGTGAGTTTGTTGGATATCTCTGGATTCTTTTGGCTAAGCGCAAGGTGTGCGCGACATAGTGGTGAAACTCTGTGAGCCAACACAAGGAGTGTGTAGCTGAACTCTTTAGATTCAGATACAAACATGCCAGGAGGGCACACTAGAATAATTCACATACTCAAGGGAGAACCTCAAGGTTGTTTAATACCTTGAAGGAAAGTCTTCACAGGAGGAAGCGTAGCACAAAGTTGTTGAATACTCTGTAAGACTCTGCGAGGAGGGCATTAAGCAGGTGCAAGGGTGCACAAAACCAACATGTTTTGAAGTGTTGGGGAATTGGAGAAAACCCAGAGTTACTGAACATTCCGAGGAAGAGAAGCTCTGCAAAGTGTGCATTGAGAGGATGAAGGAGTTACCGTGGTAAACCTGAAGGATTTCATGGAAAAAAAGGGAAGATCTGTGCAAGGAGTACATTAGGCCAACACTTAGATAAGTGTTGCAAGAAGTCGTCTGGAGGATTAATCTAGCGCAAGGAGTATGCCAAAGACAAATTAAGTTTTCCTTACAAGCTCAGGGGGAAGAGGATCGAGTTTCCATAAGGGTGCAAGAAGGTCTATGGAAGGACGCAGGAGGGTCGAGAACCTTAAAGGTTGCAGCTGAGTACAAGATCATAAGAGTTAGCGTCATCATGCATCGAGTCGCTGCAAGGAGTGCAGAAGAACAAGGATAGTCCAAGTCTTGGACAACGAGAAAAGTGCAGAGTGTGCATAGGAGTAAGGACCTGTGAAGTCCTGAAGCCAAGAGGGGGCACTCAACGTCAGGAGAATATAGGTGGCAAAAGATCAGGAGATCCGAGAGATAGATTTCTGGAAGGTTTGCATAGAGCAAAGGGAGATATCTGTGAAAGTCATAAAGAGTGGAGAGAATCTGGACTGTGAGATCTAGAAGGACACATGGAGGAGATACACATATTTAAGAGAAGTGGTGCTCCAGGAGGAAAGATGAGAGAAGTGTGGAAAGACTCCCGAAGGCCGGATTCTGAAGCTAATCATAGTCATTGAGTATGGAAGTGACGAGGACCATAGATCCTTGCACCCAACTATGTTCACCGATTAGGATATCGAGAAAAAGAGAGCAAGCTACTCGCAAAATCTCTGAAACGTGGAGTTGCGAAGAGGATTGGCCTGGGGTTTTATCCCGTGGTCATATGAGAAGAAGGGGCCTAGCAACAGGAGCTAGAACATGTTATTTAAATTGCAAAAAGAGAACAAGGGATTAGCAAGAGCCCATGGTTTCTCCTAGAACCTGTGCCTTAAGAGAAAAGGGACATGTGTAGCTTGATTGGGGTTCCTGTAGTGGCTCGAAGAGCCGATTCGGCTCAAAAAAATTGAAGATCCTTGACCGTTAGGTAAGAGAACCCCCAACAGGGGAGGGGGAGCTTGCATCAGAGTGTTATCAGAACCTGGAATTGTTTTTAGGTAGAGAAGACAGTATGGCTACATTGAATAGAGTCAAAGCTTAAGTTTTCTTGTAGACAACAGGTGAAGGGAGATAGAGTGTGATGCTCTGTAGAGACTGTTTCAAGGTGTGCAACAGATGGTAAACAACCAGGTGGGCTGAAGGTGAAGTAAGATGGCTACTGAAGGCCATAAGCGAGGTCGAAGAGAGGAATTTCTGTAGAAGATAAAAGACAAAATTAACAAGGAGCTTAGTGAAATCCGAGCAGAGATGGATAATCTAGCATTGAAGATGCAGTAGGAGGCAAAGGTACGCTGGAGATACGGGTGGCCTTTGAAAAGGACAACCAAGTGAAATATTCAAAAGTTTTTGGCCAGATGGAAGCAACAGGTGTTAAAAAGGTAGCCGAGGCATGCTAAAAATATTAGTGATGAGGGAAAGAGATTTGATAGAGGTCTTGAAGATTTCTAGGTGGGCAATGAGAAGGGATCAGTTGATCTCATAAACTGCCAGGAGGGTGGAGGAGACATCCCAATTTTCTTGGTGGGAAAGGGAGAACAAATGGGCTCAGCTGAGAGTTCATGTCAGCAAGGGATGATGACAAATGGAGAGGATGTGGGATAAATTCCTCATCCATATGAAGATTCATGTGGAATTGCAAGCCATGTGAATGAATATGATAAGAAGTTAAATACTTCCACCTCTGAGGAGAAGGATCAGGGGAGCATTTTGATCATTGGAGGAATCAATATATTTCTACCAAGAAACCAAGGAGATCATAGCATATGTGATGCAGATGCATCAGTAGAAGGACAACAAGTTGAGACTGCCATGGAGGAGAAGGAGAAGATACTGAAGTCCTCCCCAACATCAAAAGAGGAGCATGCAGTTGAGTTGCTCATTAAGTGGGAGACAAAGTTGAAGATGCTAGAGGATTGGTTGGACAATCTGGAACCCGAAGTTGACTTCCAGGAGATAGCCATGCTTGAGGAAATATGCCAACATGAGGAATAGCTGCAGGAAGTTGGAGTTGAACCAGCACAAGAGGAGATGGCATGAGTTAATCTATTAGAGGAGATAGTTGAGCGACAACTCAGTAAGGAATCTGTGGAATTGGAGTATGCAAAAAAGTGGCCAGTCAGCATCACAGGAGACGAAGGTAGCATGAGGGACCAGGTTGGTCTTCTCATCGACCGACATGAGGAATTGCAGTCGAGTAGAATGCATAAGGAAATCCATCCAGCAGAGTAGCTAGAAGAGGTGATACAAGAGATAAGGGAGATGATGTTGAAGTTAGTGAAAGAGGCTGTCAGCAGAGAGAGGTTGAGGAGAGAAAAACCTGCATGAGTAGCAGGGAAGCAACAACAACAAAAAAAACAAAGAAGAGGAGCAGGAGGACAACTCCATGAGAAAGTTTGGGATCCAGGAGGATTTCAACAGAGCTGGGAATATCATGAGTAGGAGCTCATGAATTTTCGTATCAGTGGAGTATGATGCAGGAGCATCGCTTCACCTCATCACGTCCTTATGTATAGCATGTTGGTGCCTATTCAAAGAGGGGAGAGATGTCATCACTCTCTCATTTTTTCCTCGAAATGTAAATGTAATTAAGGAAATTGAATGATGTCAGGCTGTAAGAGCCAAGTCGTGCTTTCACACATGCTGTAGATGAGGTCGCCTTAAGTGGCTGAAGGAAGGAGGGATCTAGATCTGATTCAGATTAGATTTCCACTCATTCTAATCTGCCTCATTAGACATGCGTTTTGATGGTGATTAGACACCACTAGTGTAGCTTGGAGGGAAATCTTGTTGAGCCCCTCTTGTATAAATCTTTGTATTGTATTCCTGGTAGAGTCTGTTGAAGATCAATGAAAAATCATTGTAAGCCAAGAGGAGAGTTGAGAGCCGAGACTCAGTTGCAATCTGGACTCATATATTGTAATTGACATTCTATCGTTAATACAAAACAATAGATTCCACTATTTTCAATTTCCTGTGTGATGGGTGTTTTGTTATGAATGTCATTTATGTTTGCATGTTTATGCTGTAGATGTGTGTGTTAGACTTCATATGTAGGGATAGAGATAGAATCCTCTATTTGTGTGTTTGTTGGATATCTCTAGATTCTTTTGGCTAAGTGCAAGGTGTGTGCGACAGAGTGGTGAAACTCTGTGAGCCAATGCAAGGAGTGCGTATCTGAACTCTTTAGATTCATAGAAGAATGTGCCAGGAGGGAACTCTAGAATAATTCACAAACTCAAGGGAGAAACTCAAGGTTGTTGAATACCTTGGAGGAAAGTCTATGTTGGAGGAAGCATAACACAGAGTTGCTGAATACTTTGTAAGACTCTACCAGGAGGGCATTAAGCAGGTGCAAGGGTGCACAAAACCAACACATTTTGAAGTGATGGGGAATTGGGGAAAACCCAAAGTTACTAAACACTCTGAAGAAGAGAAGCTATGCAAAGTGTGCATTGAGAAAATGAAAGAGTTACCTTGGTAAACCTGAAGGATTTTAGGGAAAAAAAGGGAAGACCTATGCAAGGATTATATTAGGCTAGCACTTATATAAGTGTTGCGAGAAGTCATCTGGAGGCTTAATAGAGTGCAAGGAGTGCGCCAAAGACAAGGTAAGTTCGCCTTACTACAAGATCATGGGGGAAGAGCATCGAGTTGCTAGGAGGGAACGAGAAGGTCTATGGAAGGATGTAGGAGGGCCGAGAACCTTAAAGGTTGTAGCCAAGTACAAGATCAGAAGAGTTAGCAATGTCATGCACTGAGTCGCTGCAAGGAGTGCAGAAGACCGAGAATAGTCCAAGTCTCGAACAACGAGAAAAGTGTCGAGTGTGCACATGAGTAAGGACTTGCGAAGTCCCTAAGCCAAGAGGGAGCACCCAACATCAGGATAATACAAGTGGAGAAAGATCATTAGATCCGAGAGATAGAATTCCAGAAGATTTGCATAGAGAAAAGGGTGATCTTCGCGAAAGTCGTGAAGAGTGGAGAGAATCTAGACCATCAGATCCAGAAGTACACGTGGAGAAGATCCTCATATTTCAGAGAAGTGATGCTCCGGGAGGAAATAGGAGAGCAGTTTGGAAAGACTCCCGAAGGCGGGAGTCCGAAGCCGATCACAACCATTGATTGTGGAAATGGCAGGGATCGTTGATCCTCACACCTAGTTGTGTTCGCCGATTCAGAGATCGGGAAAAAGTGAGAAAGCTACTCACAAATGCTCCGAAGCACGGAGTTGTGAAGAGGATTGGCTCGGGGTTTTAGCTCGCGGTCACATGAGAAGAAGTGGCCTAGCAACACGAGCTAGCGCCTGTTATTTAAATTGCAAAAAGAGAAAAGTGGCTTAGAAGGAGCCCCCAGGTTCTCCTAGAACCTACGCCTTAAGAGAAAAAAGACTTATGTAACTTGATTGGGGTTCCCGCAGGGGCCCAAAGAGCTGATTTGGCTCAGAAACATTGAAGATCCTTGACCGAGAGGTCACAGAACCCCCGACAGGGGAGGGGGGGGCCTGCACCAGAAGAGTACACCTAGCATTGGCTGGAAGGTACCGGTGAGGTCTCAGTTATTAGAAAGCGAGAGCGAGGAGGATCATCAACAGCCGAAGAAATTCATCAAGACAACATCGGGATTACGGTATTCCCGTTTAATATGTCAATCGCATTGAATTTAATTTTATTCTCGTGTGCTTACAATTTCTGATAATTTTCTTTATTACAAAAATTTAATTGCGCTGAGTTTTCTTGTAAATGTACTGTTGCGACATTTGAGTCAGATCGACGGGTACATCTTAGTTCATCACGATAGTCTGTTAGTAGTAAAGAAAGAACTATTTGGAGGTATATCTATCTACACCTTGGATAATCTGTATCTTTAACGATAGACTTGGTATTTTTAAAATTCTGGTATGAAAGCTTCCAGCGTTGTTTCTACAAGTACAATTGGGTGTGAATTTTTTTAAGAGTGTAGTTTTTCAGACAAGTTTTAGTTTTGTGAAAATGCAGGCTGTTTTTAAAACTTATTTCCATAGCCAAAAACCTTGCCTAGACCTAATAAACTCTGTACAGATTGTTATCTCTATATTTAAGCAACGTTCAATCCTTTTAATTTGTTCCTTAAGGTTATGCATTCTTGGCTGAGTTGAGGGGGTTCTGCATTTGTTTTGGAGTTTAAAACCTCGCCTCAGCAGGTCGTTGTATCCCAGTGTTCTGTAGACATTTACCTCCTACGCATTGCGCCCAAGCCAGTTTTCTCTGGGGAGTTTTCTCTCATCCCACGAGAATGCTTACCTGATCGTCTTTGATTTATTTGGGACGGGATTCCGAACGACCTGTGCGTCCTGGCAGTGAAAAGCCAAACCAAGAATTCTGAGCGTTAGCAGACATGTTTCTCCTTACAAAACGGGGACCCTTTTAACCGTCCGGTTGAAGGTGAAGTTTAGTACATAATTATTCGTGGACTGGTCCGTTAGCTGACAATCCATTACAGCTAAAATTTTAATTCTAAAACAGAAAATGAAAAACAATTACCTTCTAGACAGTTAGCTTTACGCTAAGATGACAAGCGAGAGTTTCACTTTAAATGCACGCTAGGATTTTAACCTTGCAATTCCTTGGGAATATTTATGTCTCTCTATTTTGTTTCCCTTCCACCTATCACTTGATTGACTTCCTGTGTAAGAGCGTTAAACAATAATTTATACAGTAGAAATGTGGGACTAATCTTACTTTAATATGATGTCTATACAGTAAAGGATTCTTTTTATGTGTTTAAACTATAATTTATACAGTAGAGCTTAATGACTAAGTTTAACATTAGTAGCATTGTTGTATTAAATAGATTATGGTATGGAATGCTCTTTACTCAAGCACTTTAGCAGTGAGAGGATGTTGTATTGTTTACAAGGCGAATCTGAAGCCGTACTTGTTGAATAATTTGTCGATTCGCTTTTAGTTGGAAATGTTATTATGAGATTTTTGTTATTAAATAGTGATAAGGTGATTCATATGGATATTGGCAACTACCCACCTTTTTCCACTGGCTCAAAATAATTTTTTGACAATTTTGGTAATTTACTATTTTTAGCGGTTTTCACTTCTGGAGCCGTTTTGAGGCTCTAAACGATGTTTTTTGGGAAAACATGTTTGCAAAATGGAAGTTTCTTTGATATTGCACTTAAAATTAATCTCCTTGATGATACCTTCCCAACGGGCTATCATACGCCTAAAACGAAGATCATATGAAAAAGTTATGACCCCAGGAAATTGATGTACTAACTTACCCAAACGGGGCTCACATGACTTTTGGCGCTTCATCTCCTAGGGTTAGGTTTTTGGATGTCTAGGGTTTTTGACATTCCTTCTTATTGTAAAAAGGACTTCATAGCCTCATTGTAATCATCTTCTTACGAATGAGTGCAACCGTCACATCTCTTCTCAGAGATAAGCTGCCACCATTCCAACAAGTTTGTTTCCGTTGCATTTTACAGTCTTCATCTTATTTCGTTATTGAATAGAAAACCAATTTTACTGTATCTCTATTATTTTGTGTTAATTACCTGTTAATAATCTGCATTCATTTCGTTCTGCTCATAAAATCTGGATCAGTGGTATAAGAGCATTCTTTTTCTTGTCATCTTAATGCATGTCCCCAACGAGGTTGGAGTACAAAGAGTTGGGTCTCGAGCTTGTTTCTCTTGAGAACAAAAGATCTCGCATGCTCAAGTGACCTCTCATGGCAGGAGGAAATAAATATGACGGGACATGAGATCCTCTCTAAGTATTGATTGAGGAAGCCCTCATGCAATAGAGGAACGAGATGATGGATAGTTTCATGCAAATCCTTCGGTGGATACCAACAGGCGAAGCATCTTCTTCGAATGGAGGCATTGCACCCTTCAAGGTACAAATAAACTTCAATATTCCTATATTTGAAGGTTAGATAGACGCAGATGTCATAGAAAAGTGGTTGAATCTACTAGAAGGGTATTTTTCTGTCCATAACTTTTCGAATAGAGAAAAGATTACTTTTGCGCTCCTCAAAGCCGTTCCCCATGTCAAAGATTGGTGGGAAAATTTCTGTGAGCAAAAGGAAACAGAGGAACCCTCATTATTTACAGTCACAACCACCTAAGAATCCTTCGGGGATGCTATTAAGGAACAATACTACTCTTTCGAAAGTTATGACGACCTGTATACCAAATGGATCACACTGCAGCAAGAAAGAGACCAAACAGTGCCAGATTTCACAAATATCTTCCATACCTTGCGCACCAAGATGGGTATCAAAGATTCAGAGTGACATCTGGTGCTCAAGTATCGCGGTGCTCTGCATAGATACATCCAAACCGAAATGAAATTTCTGGACATGTCATCATTGGGCATGGCCTATCGATATGCCATCAAAATCGAGCAGAAGCTCAAACAAAAGATGTGACAATTTGGGCCCGGGAACCCCTCACAACAAAAGCTAGGAAAGGGAGGCCCCAACCCTCTCATGACAAAGAAATGTATTCCATTGTGCAAGATTGTTGCCAATGGAGACATTACATTCTTGGGAAGGATCCAATCTTCCACATTGATCATAAGCCACTGCAGTTCATGCAGACATAGGGAAAATTGCAGAATGACCACCATCAAAAAGTGGTCCACGTACTTGCAATAATTCCACTTCAACATCAAGTATGAAACAAGAAGCACCAATTGCATCGTTGATTGCCTCAACAGACCGCCAATCACGACACTCACCACGGTGCTAGACTCTTGCATCCATGAGACCTCTGGATGGCCCCAACTCTATGAGACAGACCCGTACTTCGCCACCACCTACCAAATGTTGGGTGCAAATGCAGTTGTCGATAATTTCCATCTTCGGGATCGGTTGTTGTGTTGTTTGGGTCATATCTATGTTCCATCAAGTGAACGATTGAAGTTGATCTAGGAAGTCCACTACAGTGAGGTGGCAGGACACTTTGTCATCAAAAATACAGTGATGATGCTATAAAAACATTTCTACTAGCCGAAACTTCGACAGGAGGTCAGCAAGTATATCAGGTCCTGCACTGCCTGGACTATTGCCAAATCAACCACTAAGAAACAGGGCCTATACACCGCTCTTCCTACTCCCGACAGGCCATGGGAATCCATCTCAATGGACTACATGTCGGGCCTCCTGTCCACCAAGCAGGGAAATGACTGTGTTTTTGTGGTTTTTGATCGCTTTTCTAAGATGGTGATTTTAGTTGCCTAGAAGAAGAGCATCACAGTAGAGGCCACTGCCAAGCTCTTCTGTGAATGAGTCTGGGTACATTTTGGAATCCCACAAACCATTGTCTCAGATTGGGACAGTCGATTTCTCAGCACATTCTGGTTGAGCCTCTGGTCACTGCTGAACACCAAGATCACCAAATCCACAACCTTCCAGCCTCAGACAAGTGTCCAAATTGAGGTTGTAAATCAAATGATTGTGCATATCCTTCTCATGTATAATTCAAAGCACCCTTGCACATGGGATGAGAGCCTTCCCTATGTCCAACATAGTTACAACTGAGACCTGCAAAGCTAAATCAACCACATCCCCTTTCAGGTGGGGTTGGGATTTCAACCATTGGGTTCCATAGATGTTGCACTTCCCCTTGCGGTTACCTAGACCAACTCATCTCCTGCTCCAACTGAAGCTGACAAATCCATCCGGTTCATTGAGCAGATCCAACACATTTTCCAACATGTTCAGGATATCCTATAGAAGTCCACTGACAAGTACAAACAACGCCATGATCAACATCGGGTGCCACATAAGTTTCAAGTGGATGACAAAGTTTGGTTGCACTTGCAGAAAGAACGCCTTATAGGACCCCATCGGAAGCTTCACCCACTCCGTTATGGGTTGTACACTATCACCAAGGCCGTGGGGGATAATGATTTTGAGCTCAACATTCCTCCTTTCCTTGGTCTGCACCCAGTGTTCAATGTGGATCTCCTTCACACTTATTTCCCACCACTATTAGACATCTCAGCAGTAGCAGAACAACTGAAACCAATAAATCTCAACCTTGACTACATACAACATGCATCTAATGATTAGATTGTGGACACACAGATCAAGGGCACTTGACAGTAAATGATCCAACTTTATCGAGTCATCAAAGAAGGGAAGGTCTTGCACCAAGGCAAGTGGCTCACTTGGGGCCAAATTTAACAGAAATTTCCTCATCTGATGGGGGACCTCAACACAATGGATACCATTACTTCCTAAGGATGGAGGATTGGTCAATATGGATATTGGTGGCCACCCACCTTTTCCAACTGGCTCAAAACAATTTTTTGACAATTTTGGTAATTTACTATTTTTAGCAGTTTTCACTTCCGAAGCTATTTTGAGGCCCTAAATGATGTTTTTTGGGGAAACGGGTTTGAAACATGTAAATTCTTTTGATATTTCACCTAAAATGAATCTCTTCGACGATACCTTCCCAATGGGATATCATACGCTTAAAACAGAGATCGTATGCAAAAGTTACGACCCCGGGAAGTTGATGTACTAACTTACCCAAACGGGGTCCACATGACTTTTGGTGCTTCATCTCCTAGGGTTAGGTTTTTGGATGTCTAGGGTTTTGACATTTCTTCTTATTGTAAAAATGCATTCAGAGCCTCATTGTAATAATCTTCTTGCGAATGACCGTAGCCGTCACATCTCTTCTCAAAGATAAGCTGCCACCATTCCAACAAGCTTATTTCCGTTGCATTTTACAATCTTCAGCTTATTTCGTTGTTGAATAGAAAACTAGTTTTACTGTATCTCTGTTATTTTATGTTAATTACCTGTTAATAATTTTTATTCATTTCATTCTACTCATAAAATCTAGCTCATAAGGTTATGCAAAATCATTCCAATAGTTGTAAGGATGTTTAGACTATTGTTCTTTCATATTAAAATGTGATTATTAACTGGCGACTTATCGTGTGTCCTTAATTAATTAATGCTTGATGGATTGAACAACTTTCATCTGGCGACTTGGAATGGTATTGAACCTTGAATGAGGGAATTATTTCCTCGTGCTACCAAGATATGTCAGTGCAATATCATTAAATAGATTAGATTCTATTTTCCCACCTTTATGTGCTATTATATGATCACAATATTACTTAGAATCTATTTCACCACTTGTATTGAGGTTATGCGATCATTTTATTACTTAAATGTTACTAGCCACTGATCTTGTTGAGTTGTTCCTTGCGCGGACCAGTTTATTTTGTCACATGTTGATGTGGAGTTGACTTCTTTCCCTTATAAATTTTGATGGTTATATTTTATACCTTTGCACAATTAAAGGTAACACTTGTGGTTACCCTGCGACGATGTTTAGCTTGATTAATAGTAGGGTGTCTTTGTTAGCATAATTCTTATAATAAATTTTGGGACCTCGTGCGCCACAAATTTTATGTCATGCTTGATGGTTTATAGATTGCTTATATATGCACCTTCGTTTACCATTGCATTGTCACAATGTGGCGGTATGTCCCTTATGATTGGATCATTGCGTGCATTGATCGAAAAGTGAATTTGTAACCAGGCATTGGATCATATGTTTACATAATAATGATGTCACCTATTTTAATTGGTGAAGGACTTGATCACGCACCATGTAATTTCTATGTTACGTGAATTGTATTACTAGAATTTTTGTGCCTAGATGTTCGTTGAAGATGTTCCTTAGCTTAGACAATTATATTCTTGTTGGAGTAAATGTTAGAGTAAATGTTACTAAATTGCTTCAAGCTTCTCGATGTTCTTTTATGCTGTTCTTTTTATGTTGATTTGCTACGTGAATTTCTTTCATTGTGATATCGTCGAGTTGTGTCACTACGAATTGTTGTTGATGTTATTGCCATTTTGTTTGAAAAATAAAAAAGGTGTTACCTGTTGTACGTTGTATGTGTCGTAATGGTGAGGGTTATTATTACATTTTCCCATTCAAGTGCATTGAATGTGAAAGACAAGACCTCAGAAAAAAACTTGAAAGGTATCATTGAATTCTTTTAATCTTTCAATTTTAATTAATAGTGTTAATGTTAATTATAAGGTAGCAATGGAAGAAGAAGGATAATCATGAGCAACCCTTACAACCAATATATTTTTGACAGAGAAAACAAAGTTGGTGGTAGAACCTTGTAGCAGGGATGTTGTAGATACTCCCAGTTGAAGATTGGAAGTTGGAAGGAAGGAGTTCAAGAGGATTTCTCTAGAGAAAGTAAGTAAGTGCATAATCCAAAGAAGAGTAGAGGATTGCTCAGAAGGTTCCATAGTAGATAACCAATGATACCAAAAGGCCATAGTTCAAGGGAATATTGGTGAGGTATTAGGTAGTAGGTAGAGGAGAATTTTTACAGAGGATTAATGCAACTCACAATGGACTAGGATAAGTTCACAAGAGAAGAGATGAAAATGAGTACTAATGCTCATTATAGAGGTTTGGGAAGAAGCTATAGTAGAAGAAAGGAGGATTCCTAGGAAAATGACATAAAGAGGATGAGTCAAGAGGATATTGACATAGGATTGGCTGAGTTAAGAGAACAACTCAGTTACATTAGACAACTACTACATATGAGGATTGAGGAAAACCAAAGATAAGGTTGGAATGTAAGAAAGAGATTCAAGTGGCCTATGATGCAATTATTTTCAAGGAATATGAGGAGAAGCTTGAGGATCGTGAAGCACAGGTTGATTTCTTGGCTAAAGAAGGAGAAACATATGGGAGATGAGTTCAGGCAGAGGTCACTTGTAGAGGAAGGAGTTCATTTATGTGGACTAGAGAAAGGATTAGTCCTTGATAAGGATGATGATAAATTAGAGATACCTATTGAGAGTCTCATGGGATATGTGGAGAGTTCATATCAACATGAGGATGTGCTGATAGAGGAAGGAAATGAGGTTGAGTAGTCTTATGTTTTTAAATATGATATTTTGTGTATGTTTGTAGGTACTAAAGAAAGATAAGGAAGACATATTCATAATTCTGTCACATGAGAAGAAGAGACAACATTGTCTCGTGACGATGATCAATACCTAGATCACTTTTTGTTAAGTGATACAAAGATGAAGGAGAAATTGTAAGAACTTCTTGTTGTAGAGAACAACGAAGAATTTGAAGGACAACACTCTGATACAATGCTTACTAGGTTTGATGAATAACTAAGGATGCTTGAGGATTGGTTGATCAATCCAAGGATTGATGAAGAAGACTGGATAAATGAGAGAAAGAATCCTAAATATATAATTCAACTTCCTTCAGAGGAGTTGAATATATAAAATTCTTTGAGATGGAGATATGAAGAAAACATGCAACAACCAGTCAACAATAACATCAACAAATTTTAGAAACAAGTTTGCAGTAGTATGTATCAGCTAGGAGATAGATTGGAAATGGAGATTGAAGAAATGAGGATGTTGATGGTGAAGGTGTATCAGAGAAGACATACTAAATTAAGGAATATTTACATCAACAGAGAAAATGGATATTTGCAGGTAACAAAAATGCAACAAGACTGTGAGGAAAGTAAGAAACAACATAAAGTTTGTGATCCAAGAGGAGTTTAGTGATGGAACTCATGATCAGGTGATCATGATTTTTTTTTTCCTTGGGAGTATGATGTAGGAGCAGCCTTCTTCCAAAATCAAGCATGTTTGACTAGGCCTGGGTAGTCTTGAGTTTACCAAGGAAGTTGGTTTCCTAAACATGTAATTTTGAATTTTCTATGTTTAGTTCTAAAAGACCACATAAGATAGGGTTTTTTTAATTAATTTTAATTAGATATGCCTATGATAGTAGAACTCGAGAAAGGTGAGGCTTAGAAGATATTTTATGGATTCTTGTGTATTTTGTGGATCCTAGAGGGATCTTAGGATGAAAATCAAGATCTGAACCGAAATTGGTTTCAATACGATGTGTATATATGCATTGTAAGCCTATGAGCATAGTGTGGCCAATTGAATGTAAATCAGGCCAGAAAGGCAAGGAAGCCCTTATATAAATTCATGTACAGTGAGTGTGCATAATATATATGAAATATTATGGATGTTTCTGTGATATGATGAATTGAGTGGATAAGAACCTATGTTAATTTTGTGATTCTATTTCCTTTGTATATTTCTTAAGATCGTGTGTGCAAGTGTGATAGCGTGGTAGCAAAGAGAGGAATCATGATCAAATTCCTCGCAATGTTTTTGGAGAAACTCCTTTACCAGCCGAGAGAAATGAAGGTCATTGAAAGTTATCAACGATTCAAACTTATCATTGAATGTTCAGGTCGAAGGATTGTATTATGGAGGAGGAATAGTATTGAGACATAATATCTTGATCGAGATCAATATTGATCATCAATCTTCATCGAATCAGAAACAAACGAGGAAGAGTGAAGTCTATAAGTTCTGACATCCAACAACCAGGGGATGAAAGAAAATTTGATCATCGATCCCAAAGTGAGATCAACAACTGATAACGAGATCCAATAACAAAGGTGTTCACTAGTTAAGTATCGGGTCAAAATAAGAAGGAATTAAGTGCAAAGAGAAGTCAGAAAATCTAGTGTCTAGTACACATGGTGATCATCCATTGAAGAGGAATATCAATGGTGATCGAAAGCACAACAAAAGTGTGGTTGAGATAGAATATCTAACCTTCCAATTAAAAAAATGATCAACTGTTCAGAGGAGATTGGATCAATGAAAGTGATCAGGAGTTAACATATTGGATAGGGTACAGGGAAATCCCAAGTGTAGAGAGAAGTCTGATAGTCCGATACCAACATACGTTAGTGTACGTATGCAACCACTAAAAGAGTGACACATGTCCCACATGGAGGATGACATGTGTCAGTGTCCATTCAACAGTTGGAGCATGAGAAAGTCACAGATCGAGGTGACATGTGGCAGATCCATGTCAGTAGTTCCACATGGTTATTGACACATCATATCGGATTGGGTCTTGGGAGTGTGTGGTAATTCAAAACATTTCGATGGTCTGGTGACGATTGATATCAATATGACGATAGGCTCTGGTTGACCCACATTGTGCATGGAGTGCATGTTAAAGGACAATCAATGGTCCAAAAGAAGACCACGAGATCAACGGACGCGATTCTATCGTCCACCAGATCAGGATGAGAAGGGAGTAAGTCCACATTGTTTTGGGAAAATATGACATATGATAAGGTCGATGGTTCCATTGCACAATCACATGTGGATGAGTGCCCATATTTTAAGCACTATGAATAATTCAGGATCATAGTCCAGTGCCAAGTGGATGGATAAAGCACTAAGAGGTTTGGTGCGAGAATTGATAATTTGGGCCTATGAAAGAATAGAGGGAAAATCAATATTGAATTTGCGCAAAGTTTCATTATAACATTTCACCTATGGGTACTTAGATCCCCGAGGGGGGATTTCATCATCATGTCAGTGCATTATTAGACCACACCTTGAGCAGAGGATGCTTCACATCTTATAGGGTGGTTTGGGATTCTGGTATCAATTTTCATTTTCAGTTTGGATGAGTCGATGTAGCATCAGGTTGTGATGGCATTGCTTGAGGACAAACAATCTTTGGGAAGGGAGATTTTTCATGTCCCCATTTTTGGATTCCCTTGTTCGGCATTGGAAATGACTTATGTGGCTTGTCAGTGAATAAAAAGGGAGTCAAAATGGTTTTTTAATGTCACTTGGTTAGGAGATGTTATGTATTTAAAGTGACATTAGATTAATAATTTACTTATATATTATTAAAAGTTACTTTTAATCATAAATAGAAAGAAAAAGAGGGATAAGGGTCATATTTGATTTAGTAAAAAAGGGGATAAGGGTTACATTTGATTTGGTTAAAAAATGGGAAAGTTCTAGAAGACATGGATAAAAGATAAAATGAGGGGTATAGCCTCACTTTGGATTATGATTTGATCTATCATTTTGGAAGTTCTCTTGGATCCATAGTTTCATTTGGGTTTAGAAAAACCCTTCCACTATTGGTTTGGTTTTGGTGGTGCAATATCCACCCTAGCTAGACAAGAGGGGAATCCACCCAAGATTTCCATTGGAGCTTAGACGAGAGGGAAATTTCATCTAGGATTTCCATTGGAGCTTCAACTATGGGGTTTAGCTTGAAAAATGAGGAAGATCGACTTGCGTAGAGGATTGGATGGAACTTTCTAGAATAGATTGATCCTAGGTTTTTGCAGGTGCATTAGAGGGTTTCAGGAAATCCATACAAGGAGTCACCTCCGTGGGTTGAGAATAGGGTGTCCTGTGAGGCCCTGCTTGATTTCTAGCCTCATCACACAAGAACCCACGTGTTTTTCAATCGCGTCCTACAAGGAACTCTATGATCTAATGAGCATAATTGTTTGGTACGAGTGGCCAAAGTGTTGCAGGAAGTGTCTAAGGAGTAGATTAATGCCACATAGTAGAGGGTTTGATGATCCAGAAGAGGACACACCACTTCTTGAGGATGTTTTTTCATCGTTACTAGGTTTCTTGATTTTTTGTTAGTAGATGTTGCAATTGCCTAGTAGCCATTAGATTTGAGTGTTTAGGAGGGATATAACAATTTTTGTTACAACCAATAAATATCTTTGTATTGTTGTGATTTGGGTTTTCAATTCATAATAATATTTCATGGTTATCTTCTATATTATTTGTGTAATGGGTGCATGTAATATGTTTGGAAATATTAATAACCTTCATGCATATGAAAATTGTTTGTAAGAAATTTCCAACAACCCTAATATAAAGTGTTTGAAAAAATTATGCAAAGAGAAACAATAATTTGGACAAAAAAAATAATTTTTCCACCCATCATGTTTGGGGCCATCACACACACTCTTCCATACCCTCAGGCATACATCCTACCATATGCATCCATTCTCCCATCTACTATCCTCATGCATCCATGATTTCTTCCACATCCATCCCATCATGCATCCATTCTCCCATCCACTCCTTTTTCGAGTCCTATCGATCCTCTGGTGGCTCAATCTAACAGATAACGTAACAAAAAACACAATGAACACTTGAGGAGACGTGATATGAATCCCAGAGTATGTTCAGATGTGATGTTACTCCTACATCTACCTACATTACTCCCTCCATTCCCATTTTGAAATTTGAAATTGTTGAATACTAAGAGGAGGGGGTGAATCAATATTATTACTTATTTTTTATTTTTGACAATATTAAACTATAATAACTTTAATGAATAGAAAAATATCATTCAAAACATTATTAAACACATAACACTAGATTTTTAACATGGAAACCCATACGGGAAAAAACCACAAAGAAACTTCTTTTAATATTATCTAGGTTCCAACCTATTATTTCAATCTTTGCAAGAACTCAATTGTTGGAGAAACCAATCCCCTTTTCAAATTTTTGCTAGAAACCACTTTCAGGAGACACCAATTCCCTTCTTAAAAATTTTCAAGAACCCACTTACAGGAGATACCAATGCCCTTTTCAAAAATTTGCAAGCACCCACTTGTCAGGCACCAACCTATTACACATATTAGGACACCAATCCTCAACCTTGCACCACCCTTACACTTTGAATTAAATAAGTTATTTAATGCTTGATCAATCACAAAATCTCACACAATCAATATCATCGTTTCCATTCTTGTAGATGTTATTCCTATATATTGGCTTTTCCCATAATCTGTTATTCCTGTAGATCTTCTTTTCCCATAATCTGTTATTCCTACAATTATGTTTTTCCCGTAATATAATATTCCCATAGATCTATTTTTCCCATAATATTCTATTACTGTAGATATTCTTTTCCCATAATATGTTATTCTTGTAAATATTATTTTCCTGTAATCTGTTATTCCCGTAGATCTACTTTTCCTGTAACTATAGATCTATTTTTCTTGTAACTATATATATGTTTTTCCTATAACTACAGATCTATTTTTCCTGTAACTATAGATTTGTTTTTCTTGTAACTATAGATCTATTTTTCTTGTAACTGTTGTTATTTTAGAATACAATATTCCTGCATTTATTTCTGAATATGACCATTAAATATTCATTCTATCAAACCATCTCATAGAATAGTGGTTTTACACACTCCTCAAGGCTCCCAAAATAGAGTCATTTCAGACCTCACAACATTGCAAAATTGCTTCATTACAGTCAAGAATAATATCTATTTAAGGTCAAATCACATACCTTTCATATTACAATTTAAATTTAGAAACCCTTCTACAGTCTAATTTCCATCTTTCTAATATTCAATATATTTTCACTCTTTCTTATGACCACTCTTGCTCCTCTCATCTACTCCTTGGCCCTAACTCATATATACTCCTTATTCATCAGTTCACACTCTTCAATTTGATAAAATATTTATACTAGTTCCTGTAGTGGTTTCACTTCCCATAGAAAAATAAATACAATGGTATGAGCGCACAATATTTTTATTGAATATTTCAAGACCTTGACCATGTCAATAAATCATTTTGGATTTCTTTCCATAAACAAAGTAACTTGCTGCGTGAAATCATTATTATTGGAATCCCGATTTCCTGCATTCAACACATTATTACAACAATTTCATTTATTACTGGAATTTCAGTGATTACTAAAATCTCAAATTCCTACAGTCAAAAAATTATTACCGGAATTTTAGTTATAACTAAAATTCTGAATTCTTGCAGTTCAACAGTTATTACCAGAATCCTGAATTCCTATAGAAAAACATGCCAGAGATGCACATACTGACAGCTACACTACATCACTCAAACAATGACCTCAATAACATCTCATCAATACTACCACATGAGCAAATACTTTTACATCAATGACACATCACTGACACACTTGCAACCTCTTTGACATCAATGACATTATTTCTCAACAATATCCCCCTTTTTCATTGATGACAACCTAGTAAAACCAAAATTGTTTACCACACTACTCACTTGCTTGAAATAATTCTATACTCTGTTGCTGACATACTCCCCCTGTCAATGTACTATTGAAGCCACATGTATTTACTGTTACTCTCCACCTTTGAAACCAATGAAAAAAGGAACACTCTTCATGACTAAGTACACCTTTTTGGAGTAGGGAATGCTCCCCCTTTGACTAGGCTACCTTCTCTTGATTTCTAAAATTTCTCCCCCTATCATTATGCTTCATCTTCTTCTACATAGTTCCTTTTGTTTTTCTACTACCCCTTAGGTTGTGATTCAACAGTGCACCTGGGAAGGGGTGAACTACAATTATATAATGTTTCCTTTACTGAAGGATGGAAGAAAATATCACTCCCAACCTTTGTATGATATACTCCAAATATTCTCTAGGTAATGGATTAGTAAAGATGTCTATAATTTTCTCTTTTGGGGGAACATAATCTAATTTGAAAACTTTATCTTGAACCTGTTCTCTGAGAAAATAATGCTTGATGGGAGTTTGCTTGGTATTAGAGTGTTGAACATGAATTTTAGAAATGTTAATTGCACTCATTCTATCACATATAATAGAAACGGGTTGATCAAAAGGTACCAAAATATCATTGATATTATTTTTGATCCATAACACTTGAGTACAACATGATGTTGTTCCTATGTACTCTGCTTCATCTATGCATAGAGAAATGTTTTTTTTTTTTTGCTGAGCTAGGAAACTAAATAGTTTCCAAGAAAAAATGCACCTCCACTGTGCTTTTTCTATCATCAACATTGTCAACCTAATATGCATCTATATAATCTATGAGAGCAATATCTATGCCCTTTTGGTACCAAAAGCAATAATCAATGGTGCCTTGCAAATATCAAAATATCATCTTTACTACATGCACATGAGTTTCTTTGGAATTTTATTGAAATATTCCTACCAAACAAACTTTTTGCATGATATCGAGTCTTGAAGTTTCTAGATAAATTAAACTCCCTATCATCGGCATGTACATTGTTTGATCCACCTCTAGAGAATCATCCTCCTTGTCGAGTTTTCAACCTATAATGATAGGAGTGCTCACTGGTGCACAATATTGCATGTAAAACTTTTTCAAGATTTATTTGAGGTATTTACTTTGAGAAATGAAAATTCTTTTTTCTGACTGATGAATCTGTAAACCAAGAAAGAATGATAGATATCCTAGCAGTGACATAAAAAACTCTTGTTGCATAGCAAGTGAAAATCGTTGACTCATTAATTCAGTGTTGCTACAGAAAATTATGTCATCAACATATACTACAATAATTAAAAAATTATTACCTTCAACCTTGATGTATAGATTACGTTCCGCAGTCCCCTTTTTGAAACCTTGTTGATGCAAATATATGTCTAGTCTATAGTACCAGGTTCTTGGTGCCTATTTTAACACATATAGAGAATTCATTAATTTGCAGACATAATCTTTGTTGTTAGACAATTGAAAATACTTTGGCTTCTCCACATAGACTTCTTCCTATAAATCACCATTTAAAAATGTTGATTTAGCATCCATTTGGTAGACTTCGAATCTTGTATGACAAGCAAAAGCTAGAAACATCCTGATTGCTTCAATTCTTGTAACAGGATAAAATGCTTCTTAAAAATCCACTCCTACTTGAGAATATCCTTTACATACAAGTTTGGCCTTGTTTTTTACTATCTACCCATCTTCATTCAACTTATTTTTGAAGACCCATTTTGTTGCAATTACATTTTTGTTCTTGGGTATTGGCAGGAGGTCCCATGTTTCATTATTTTCTATTTGATTTAGTTTTTCATTCATAGCCTTGACCCAATAATCATCTTGATTTTCTTGTACAAAATTCTTCGGTTCGATCATGGACAATAGTGAAAAGTTTGCATAGATGGATGTTCCTATAAACTTTCTTCTAGTTTGCACCCCTGTTTCTTTGTTACCAAGAATCTAACTCTCTAGATGATGTTTTTGAACATACCTTGATGGTGTCTTTGGATGTGGTAATTCTACTCTCTCTTCTTATTCTCGTTATTATTTTGATTGATTCTCTTCTAATTCATCCTCTTGGGGTTCATAGTTGATTGGTTCATCATATTGATCATTACTATGTTGTTGTCTCCCTAGATGAAAAGGTCCCTCATCAACTCTTACATCTACGCTCTCAACTATCTTATAGAGTCTCATGTTGTATCACTTGTAGACTTTGCTTCTAGAGGAGTATATTTTCAAGATACCTTCATCATATTTGGAGTCAAATTTTCCTAAATGATCCTCTTTCCTTTAAATGTAACATTTTCTTCCAAAAATATTGAAGTGCTTTATTGAGGTTGGTCTGCCATGCCATAGTTCATAGGGGGTTTAAATTGTTGTCTCTTATATGAGATTTATTTATAATGTTGACTACATCTTGAAAAACTTCTCCCCATAAGGTGTTGGGTACCTTTGATTCATCAAGCATGGCTTTGGACATTTCTTGAATTTTTCTATTTAACCGTTCCACTAATCCATTGTGTTGAGGGGTTCTTGCTATTGAAAATTGTCTCTTGATCCCATTTATTTCATAGAAATTATTGAACTCATTAGATGTGTATTCTCCTCCTCTATATGACCTTAAGAATTTAATTCTTAGATCCATTTTTTTTCTACTCGTGCTTTGAAAATCTTGAATTTTTCAAAGTCTTCAAACTTATGTTTCAGTAGGCCAACCCATGTCATCCTAGTATAGTCATCAATTAGAAACATGAAATATTTCTCACCTCATGAGGATTGTGTTGGAGTGGGTCCACAAAGATCTGTATGGATTATTTCTAAACTTTTTGTTATAGAATGCTCCATAGCTTTGAACTAAACTCTTGACTATTTTCCAAATTGACATGATTTGCAGACAACATTTTCAGGTTTGGAAATTTTTTGCATATCTTGAACTCCACCTTTTATGCCTAATTTAATCAATTGAATGAAAACGAGATGCCCTAGTCTCTTGTTCCATAACCAAATCTCATCAGTTTTACCCATGAAACAACTTTCTTTTCCTCCTTCTAGTACATATACATTGTCTGGGGTTCTGATTTCTTTTACAACAAGATTTCTTGAATCAACATTCATTACTTTGCAACCTGTTGAATGAAAAAGAACATTGTATGCTAGATGAAACATTTGGATAACACTAATAAAATTATGTTTTAGACGACCCACATACAATACATTTCGTGCTTTGGTATTTATCTTCTCTAGTACAACAATCCATTTTCCTCTAATTCTTGCTGGAACATTATTTCCAAAAATAAAACTACCCATTTTTCTTCATTTAAAGATTAAAACTTACTCTTGTCTCTTTTCATATGCTTGGAACATAAACTATCAATATACCATTGATTTTCTTAATTTTTAGCATATAGGGATAATCCACATTCTTCTATGCCTTTTCTCTTCTTCTTCCAAATTTGGGTAAAATCATTTTTATTATATTGCTTAAAGGAAGACAACATCTTGCTTCTGCATTCATTTTCCCCGTGTCTAAAAATATTGCAAATGGAGAATTCAATTTCATCCAAAAGAGGGGAAAAAACATCATAAAAGTTCTGAGTTCTAGGCATTTGAGGAAAATCAGATCTATCCTTCACATTTATGATATATCTTTATGCTTTACAATTTATAGCCTTATGTCCAAAGTTATGACATGAAAAACAAAATCCATAGAAAATATTTGGATACCTTGGAGTGAAGAACCTTCTTGAAGGGATTGATATATTTTTTGGATTGGTTAAGTTCTGAATTTTGCTACATCCTTGCTCCATAGTTATTTGTGTGGCTAGTTTGATTTTGTTTTTCCTGATTTTTTCCTTCATCCATTTGTTTGTCAAGATGGTTTCTTTTTCCTTTCAGAGTATTGACATAAATTTTAGATTCCTTTGTTCTATATTTGTTGGTGCTTGTCTCTATTAGAAAAACAGGATTGCAAAGCAATAAAATAAAACAAATGTAGAAATAAAACATAGAAGATACATAATGCAATAGAGACACATATATACGTGGTTCACCAGTGTGGGTTGTGTCCAAAAAAGAAATTTCCAAGTCATTCCTTTTATTATTATCTAGCAAATGAAGGGATGCAACCTACAACATACCCACTGTAACTTCCTTATCTTTCTCTCACAGTATCCTCTCCTAGAATAAAATATTCACTCACATACACAACCACAATAAAATTCCCTCATAAAAGAGGGTTTCCTTCTAAGGAAAAAAAACCCTAAGATAACTTCTACCATCATATTTGCAATACTATAATGAACCATCCATATTGACTACAAAATTACAATATTTTACAAAGTATTTTTCACCAAATTTTCTCTTCGAGGGCGCAAGCTCCACAACCAATAGTCTCTCCTTTGGTAGCTTCGTGAATCTATTTGTATCCAAGTCCTGTCTTGTCAGCTGGTGATATTTGATTTCTAATAATGTTGTCCAAAATTTCATATCCTTTTAATATCTTTATATTTAGATTCATCTGAGCCTTATTGTTCTCTAGATCCTTTCTCAAAGATGCAACTTTTTCTTCTAATCTTTCACAATTGTTATCTTTATCTTTTAAATAGTTCATTAGTATTTCCTCCCTTTTTTTGTCCTATTTTATATGAGTTTTTAAAAGAACCCTATCTTCATCATTGTCATTTTCTCTTTCCTTGTAGGCATGTATTTCTTTTTTCAGTTGTTTTTTTATTTCTCCTGAGACTGTATATTTCCTCCAGAGCACTATTAATTTATCCTTCCATGCCAATCATTGACTCACCTTCCTTTGTTTCAGTATTGTCTCAATCAAAACTTTAATTTTTAAGTTCCATCAAATTTTTTTCATCTTGACTTGGATCAAATTCATATTCTTCTTTAGCATCTGAGGAGCTACTACTATCCTCTTTTGAGTAAAATCTTTTCTTCTTTAAAGGATTTTTCTTGTATTGTTTTCTAGATTTATTCTTGCATTTTTCTTTTTTTTTCATCAGAGTTGTTTTCTTTGTATGGACCTTTAGATGCAAGATGACCTATCTTACCACAATTAAAACATTTGAATGGAAACATACCTTTGTATTTTGTAGATCCCCTTTGTATCATTCTCACAAAGTTGGCTTCTTATTCATCTAAGATGTGGTTGGAGCAGTTATGATATTGATGTTTTTCTGATTTGGTTGATTCCTTGAAAGTTGTTTCTTTTAGATCTAGTTGCTCTTTCTTGGTCCTCATCTCATAGGAAGTGATTATTCCATGGAGTCTGTCCATAGTCATATTATCTAGATCATTTAATTATTCTATAGCGAACACTTTTGCATCGAGTCTTGAGGGGAGAGATACCAGTACCTTTTGAACTACTATACATTCATCAAGATTTTAACTTATCCCTTTCATGGTGTTTACAACCTCAGCTACTCTCAAAAAGAAGCTAGCGATGTTCTCATCCTCACCCATTCTCAACCTTTCAAATTGTATCTCGTGAGCTTGATGTTTGGCCAACTTAATCTTGGCATCTCCTTCGTAAATTTTTACTAGTTTGTCCCACATATATTTTGTTGATTCATACTACATTACTTTAACACATTATGTTTCTTTAAGTCCACCTAGAATGGCAGTCATATATTTTTCATTATTGTAGTATTTTTCTTACCTACTTCATCAATTGGAGGAGTTGTTGGGGGCTTGTATCCATCTACCACAGTTTTCTAGATTTCCATGCCAAGTGCCATAAGGTAGGTCTTCATTCTAATTTTCCAGAAGGTAAAGTTTGCACCATTGAATAGAGGAGGTCCAGTGGTTGTATAAGAGAGATCTTGATTGGCAATTTTTCGTAAAGAATCTTCCTTCCAATTGTTAGGTTGTCACTGAAGGAAACTGCTCTGATACCAATTGTTGAATACTGAGGG
>JZKD02S0671576.1:22487-32998 GCA_000966675.3 Picea glauca | reverse complement strand
AAGTTACAAAATGACCACCATTAGAAGTGGTTCATGTACCTACATAAATTCCACTTGAACATCAATTACAAGAAAGGAAACACCAACCATGTGGTATATTTCCTCAGTCGACCCCTGATTATGGCTCTAACAATAGTTCTTAACTCGTATGGAAATGACATGTCTCAGTGGACATAATTATACAATAATGACTCTAGTTTTGTTGCTTTATATCAGACATTGAGTGCATGAAAAATAAGTCTATACTTTCATCTCTAGGATGAATTTCTATGCCATCCGAGACATCTATGTGTTCCTTCAAGAGAGAATGAAAAGATGATATGGGATGCTCATTACAGCCAAGAAGTAGGACATTTTGGGGTAGAGAAAATAGTGGTAGTATTTCAAAAGAAATTTTACTGGTCGAAGCTTCGACAAGATGTCTCCAAGTACATTAGATCTTTCACTATTTGTGCCATTTCCATGTCTACCATAAAGAAATATGGGATATAAACCCCTTTTCCTACTCCAGGTAGGTTTTGGGAGTCCATATCCATGGATTACATGTCTGGTCTTCCTTCAACCAAGAATGGGAATGACTTTGTCTTCATGGTTGTTGATGGATTCTTTAAGATGGGAGTTTCAACACCCTATAAGAAGACAATCACAATCAAGGCCACTGCCAATTTTATAGCAAGATTTGCCTCACCATCACTATCTTGCACAGAGGGACTTTTTCCATTTCCCTATGCAGACTTGTCATCCCTTTTTGATGAATCCAAAGATAAAAATACATATTTTTCCACATATACGCACCCTATATACTATACAACATGCGTATATGCAGACTGCTCCACTATAGCCTGCGTACATTGATATTTGTTCCAAAAAATACAACAAGGAATTCAGGTTTCCATGTCAAGACAGGAGATCTCTGATCCTTGGCCTTCCATATATTGGAAACGTTCCGACTCGTCCCTTTAGTTGTATTTTGAAGGCTATAAAAGCACAATTCCGAGCTATGGAAAACATGAGAAAGCATTCAACTTTAAGAGAAAAGTTACTCTGGAGAAATTACTTCATATTGAGTGTGCATCCCTTTGTCCCTCAAGTCTAAACACAATGTTCATCCCCCAAGCTCTTTTCCTTTTGTTGAGAGAACCTCGTTGTCTCTTTTCTATGATATTTCCTTTGGTGGAGGATTGAAGTGGTGGAGGCCCAGTTGGAAGGAACTTGGTTTCTTGGTTTCAAACCATGTTGACACAGAAGTATGTAATGTTGTCACTCGTTGATCATTTATTAATAGAAATACTCCTTTCTCATCCTATTGGTATCGTGAAAATATATGATTATTATCCATGGGCATGTTTGTAAGGTTTATTAATGGATTATGCTATCTAATGTGCTAACTCCTTTGTATTACCGCTATGTACTTGCTATGCTTGTTTGTTGAGAACTTGTTGCAGGTATAAAGATTTGGGTCGAAGTTCTCAATGGTGGAACATCATTGAACATTGGATCTAGGTAGGCCTATTTCTTAGCTTGCACATTGGTTTATATAGCATACAATGGAATTGAGTTGATTTATGCAGTCATACCTGTCGGTTGTGGTTTACCCTTGGCCATAGAGAGTTTTTCCCTCATAATAGAATTGGTGACTCCAATGGGGAGAGATCTTCCTTCTAAGGGTTGAAGTACTTTTTCTTCTTGCATTTCTCTTGTTCCTTTATGTTTCTTGTCGTATCACTGCTTGATAGATTATGTTCACTCTGGGTCTGAGTTTTCATCCTTTTTCCCTTTCCTAGCCTTGTTTTAAATCCTGTACGCTCCTTTTGCCTTGACAGTCGCGTATACACGTGTGTTGTCTCACTTCTAGCTACGCATATACATACTTTTCTCATGAACAGTCGTGTATACCACTTTCCCTTGATTTTTTTCTTGGTTTAGTGACTGCTGGGTGGGATTTGATGATTGTTGAGCCTTCTTAGGTCTCTGTAGTGCCTGTTGAGATTCTCTGGGTCGACAGGAAACCTGTTTGGAGTTGAACTTTTTGGGCATAGTCTTTCTCTTTGTTTTTCATTTTCTTATTTTTCCTTGTACTATGCTTTGTTTGCTTGGCTGCTTGGTATTCTGCTTGAGTTATTGCTTTTATACACAGTAGAATTTTATATATGAGGTTGCTTATCAGTCCATGCATTTTCTTTTTTAGTATATTGAAAATACAAAAAAATAGGCATTTTACATTACTTGGCATTTTTGTCTTTTGAATCTTTATCATTAGCTTAGTGCATTTAGTGAAAGATTGCATTTTACTTCTGAATTGCAGAGTTGAAATTTAAAATTGAACCATTTTTATATGCATATCATTCATTGAAAAAGTTAAAGAGAGAATTGGCATTATATTCATATTTATTTTCTTGCAAAGTCATGACATCATGAGTTTCACTTCCATACCTTTTTGAGTAATCACGAACAATAAAATTTACACTTTAAATTAAAATTGATTCGCCACAATTTTATTTTTTAGGGTGCACAAACTAGTCTAGGATTTAGTGCCTTGGAATAGGATTTTGTGAGTAAACTTCTCCAAGGCAATTAAATCAACATATGTGTCTGAGATAGGGAGTTGAGAATTCCATTGTATAACTGGTAAGATCAAGAGGATCCGCTCACACCAGAATTAAGAACGTGGTCACGCGAAGTTAGTTGAAGGGATAACCCCTGGATACTCACCTAGCGTCAGAGATATTTCTGTGGATTTATTCGTATTTGGGGATCTTGATAGTACCCATACCTCTATGAGAGGCAGTGTTTCAAGGTTTAGGGCTTTGATACCCTGCCCATACGGTAATCCATACTTACGACTACCACCTGTGCATCAGTTATACAGTGGTTTATTAGTTGCTTGACTTAGGTATCTCATAGGTTACTTGCAGGGGTTATTCTTCTTGTACCCTAGGTTAGATAGAGGTCAGACAACACACAAACTTTATGGAGGATAACATCTCCAGGGGGATCTGACTGACTAGTTGTTAAGCCCATGAGGGCCCCTATAACTAATTTTGTTACCTCCAAACTTTAGCGGGGAGTCTCAGGTCCCTCTTGGACGAGACATACCTTCTTTAGTGAGGGAGGCCACTCAACCACTTTAGCCCGTTTGCATGCATATTGTCCATTTGACTTTTTGGTATGCTCTTTGATTATTAGTTGACCATAGGATTTTGTGTTGAGTCCTTTTTTTCATGGATAGTTATGTTCCTTTTTATCCCTCATTTACTGCTACCTCCCCCCCCCCCCATGTTGTCCACTCATTTCATGAGGATGGATCCTTCCGCTTCACATTATGGTATGCTGAATTATAATACTCAGTCAATGCCTTGGGTCTCTAATCATTTTTCTCATGGTATGCTTGATATGTCTTCACACTTACCATCTTTTGTCTCACCTTCTTATGAAAATACAAGTTTTGGGTCTAGGGGCATGTTGTCTCCTTCTTATCCCTCTCCGTTTGGTAGGATTCATATCCTTCAAACACCTCTTACAGTAGGAGGTTGGAATCTTCCTTCCTATGAATCCACTATGAGAGAAGTAAGTGTCCAATTAAGCAATCATTCTACTTGTTACACTCCGTCCACTTATCCTCCTTCCACTATGTCAGCTCCTACAAACACTTTTCCCATGGTGGACCTCCGTCTACCCTCTGGTGTTTCATCTGAGGGGAATTATTTTTATAGTATGGGAAACCCCCCTCACGAAGTTCCTTCATCTAGGGGAAAAATATATCCTCACATGAGTAACCCTTGTCATGTCGCTTTCTCATTGCAAGTGACTTCCTCAGTGTTGATTCCCTTACAACCCTTTATGAATCATTATGGAGGAGGATACTATCTTTCTGAATAGGGACAGGGTCTAAACCAGGATCCTTTCTGGCTTACAATTTCTCAGAACCAATCTTTCCTTGGACCTTGGTCTCAAATGCCACAATTCACCACCGCCACAAGTCCAGTCATTGCGTGTCATACTGGCGTTATGTCACCAAACTATGCTAGCCATGTTGGATATTGGTCAACAACCTTTGCAAGTCATGTTGAAGACCTGCAACCACCGCTGCAAGCCATGCTGGGGGCACATGTCTAATCACTGCTAGTCACACTGCACATACATCACCAACCTCTCTTAGTCATGTTGGGGATCCATCGCCAACCTATGAGAGTCATATTGGATATTTTCTACTAGCCTATGCAAGTAATGCTAGGAGCATGTCACCAGCCACCGCAAGTTATGTTGGGGGCATTCATATGATTGAGAATCCTAGATGTCTCAGATGTAAGCCTAGATTCCTTTGCAAGACTTGTGAAGGAAGTCACCTTACTCGTTTGTGTCCTGTTACTGTTGGGATACCAGAAGCATGGGGCTCACCTAAGGTACCTTTAGGGTCTGAGGCATCTATGGTTTCACAACACTTTGTTCCTTCTTTGGTTGATACAACAGTCATGCCAATGCAATCTTCAGATGACACCCCATTTCCTTTAGGAGTTGATGTGTCCTTTGACCTTGTTGTCTCACATCCCATTCAACTTGCTATCATGTCGATGCAATATTTGACTGACACCTCTCCTATGTTCGGGGGTGATGCGTCTCTTGACCTTGTTGACTCGCATATTGTTCAACCAACGGTTGTGTCGATGCAATCTTCAACCGACAACACTCCTATTTTTTGGGGTGATGCACCTCTTGACCTTGTTGTCTCGCATGTTATTCAACCAATGGTTGAGAAAGTGGTTGTATCGATGCAATATTCGATCGACCCCACTCTTCTCTCGGAGAGTGAAAATTCTAAGGAAGCGGTCGCGCCAATGCAATTTTTGGTCGATCCCGATATTCTGGTTCTTGTTCTATACCTTCTATGCCATGTACTTAGCATTTCTATTACTTCACCTTCTGAGAAAGATAGAGTTTTACTCTTCCTGAGTTCTCTCCCTCCAAGTATTGATGAGGTTCCCTTTGATTTGGATGGTCTTGTGGGGTATCCAATGCCTCCGCCTATGTCTTTTCCAGGAAGAGACATTATCTGATATAACACGGAGATGATAACCTCCATTAGCACTTTGTCCTCCTTGACATGGAGAGCTTTGGGTCTTCCCGAGCTTGTGTCGGTTCTTCGTACGATACTGACATTCCACAGAAGGTCGGTATGGGAGCCTTTGCCTCCCCCTTTACATGTTGATTAGAAGAGTATAAATGAGTCTTAGTTAAGCTCTTTTCCGACTCGTCTAAAAAAATCGAAAAATATTTTCGAGTGATTTTTCCCTTTCACACTCATTAAATTGGAATTTGAAAGGTCATGAGTCTTAGTTAAGCTCTTTTCTGACTCGTTACTAAAAATAGAAAAGATCGCCGACTGAACCTATCTTTTTCACACTCATAAATTGGATTTGAAAAGATGTCTATTTGTCACAAGTTTACCCCTTTTTCAAACAAAATAGACTAATAGACATAAAAAAGGACATTTTTTGGCATTAAGTTGTGATTGCATCTCATGCCCTTGTTTGTAGTATTGAGCCTTTAGTTGATTCTCACTTTGTGTTATAAACCGTTTCCTAAGCATTTTTGGCATCCTCAACCAAGAAGAGCGTTGTTTATATCCTTCGCAATTTGACACCCTATACCCTGGAGGAAACATCACCCCGAGTGTCCATCTCCCACATGCATTTCCTTGCATTGAGCATAGGTATGTTCCACTGCTGGAACTAGTGTTTCTTACTTGCGACACTCGTTTCCTCCTCTGTATCATAGCATTAATTTTTTATGAAAAAAAAAAAGATGGGCAGGAAGGGAGTACTATATTATATCTGGAAGCAGTCGTGTTGCCTTTGAACATAGAACAAAGTTATTGAGTCCTCGCGTCATCATAATTTTGGGTTTAGCATGGCCTTAGGAAGTTGATCTCGTTACAGATTTTTCTCTACCAACTGGATACTCTTCCAGTCCCCATAGAGAACATTATCGATGCTTCCTGCATCTGATAGTTATATCATCGGGTCCATGCTGCCAGAGTCTACCATATGTCTCATTATATTATTTAAAGAAATTCTATCAACTTGTGTCGGCCACTCCTCAAAAATATTGACTTTGCATGTCGGCCATACCCTCAGTTTGTCTCAGAATCACATGATACTATGGTCTTATCATGCACCCTGGCCCTACTTGCATCATTGGTAGATCACCTTGAACCCAACAATTGACATTTCATCATTGGTCGCTGATTGGGTGGTTTCCCTTGTGTTCGACGACAAGAAATCTATTCACACTTTGGGATTCGTGCTGTGTCTTGTATGCCATTAGCCTTATAGGTGGTTTCCTTGCCTTTGTCAGCATTTTTCATCATTGGTTGTTATTCAGAGGGTCTTTTTCATATACCGCTTGCATTTGGTACACACTAAAGACACATAGTGTCATTGGTTCGTGAACATGTTCTTCGTCCGATCTCCACCAAATCATGAAGATCCTGATTTGTTCCTTGTGCTAACCGATGAGAGATGCCTTAATGCTCTCCTTTCAACGGGTCTCTTTCCATCAACTTCAGCTCATTTATTTTGGATATGAGACCTAGATTTTTATGAGTACCTTGAGGCTTGCAGTCATTAGTGGCAGGCTCTCTCGCCATTGACAAATGGGAATACATCAATGTCTCATGATCAATGGATTTCTCAAGTGTTTGACACTGATTCCTTTATTCACACTTGTAGGAATGTACTATGTGCCTTGATACTTACTTTCATTATTGGTAGGTTGTCTCGCGTTTGTTAATGGTATACCTCAATGATCGGTAATCAAATGATTTCTCATTATGTTCGACCTCAACTCCTTTATTCAAATGATGTAGACTTGTACCCTTGGCGCATAGTGTAGAAAACTTGAAGGCATCACTATGTGGCCACAACTTTCCTAAGTTGTTGCTTCCCTTTCATTGGATCAACACCTATTCAACTTCAGTGATCATGGGAGATCATATTTTACTCCATGGTATACATATATATTCAGATTGATTTTGAGATTGGTTTCACTAGGCCTTGTTCATGACTATGAAATATTTTGGCATATAACCGCATTGGTATTTTCCTATTCATGGCCATGAACACGTATTTGGTATATTTTTCACATGGATCTACAGTGTATTCTTGGAAGCCATGTATGAAAATTCAGTACAAAATGTAATGAGAAATTGATTTCTTCCAGTTGGTTCTCTACCACTCCACTCCTGGGTTATTTATAATGTATTTCAGCCATCACAGATACTCCTATGACCTCACACATTAGGGGGCATCTGTTATAGAAATATTTTCCTCACCATCGCTATCTTGCAAAGAGGGCCTTTTTCCATTTCCCTATGCAGACTTGTCATCCATTTTTTATGAATCCAGAGCTAAAAATACATATTTTTACACATATACGCGCCCTATCTACTATACAACATGCTTATACATAGGTTTCTCCACTACAACCCGTGTACATCGGGATTTGTGCTAGAAAATACAAAACTGAAGTTGGGTTTCCATGTCATGACAAGAGATTTCTGATCCTTGGCCTTCCATATACTGGAAACGTTCTGACTCGGCGCTTCAGTTGCATTTTGAAGGATATAAAATCACAATTCCGAGATATGGAAAACATGAGAAAGCATTCAACTTTAAGAGCAAAGTTACTCTGGAGAAATTACTTTATATTGAGTCTACATCCCTTTTTCCCTCAAGTCTGAACACAATGTTCAACCCCCAATCTCTTTTCCTATTATTGAGAGAACCTCATTGTCTCTTTTCTACGAGCTTTCCTTTGGTGGAGGATTGAAGTGGTGGAGGCCCAGTTGGAAGGAACTTGGTTTCTTGGTTTCGAACCACGCCGACACAGAAGTCTGTAATGTTGTCACTTCTGCCGATCATTTATTAATAGAAATACTCCTTTCCCGTCATATTGGTATCGTGCAAATATATGATTATTATCTATGGGCATGTTTGTAATGTTTATTAATGTATTATGCTATATAATGTGCTAACCCCTTTGTATTAACCCTATGTACTTTCTATGCTTGTTTGTTGAGAACTTGTTGCAGGTATAAAGCTTTGGGTCGTAGTGCTCAACGGTGGAACATAATCGAACATTGGATCGAGGTAGGCCTCTTTCTTATTTTGCACATTGGTTTATATAGCATACAATGGAATTGAGTTGATTTATGTAGTCATACCTGTCTGTTGTGGTTTACCCTTGGCCATAGAGAGCTTTTCCCTTGTAATAGCCAAGATCTTCTTTGAGCATGTTTGGGTTCATTTTGGGCTCCCATGAACCATTATCTCAGATTGATATATTAGTTTCCTAATCACTTTTTCTTCCATCCTATGGTCAATGATGGACACCAAGCTGAACAAATTGATTTCCTTCCACCCACAGACTGATGAACAAACAAAGGTGGTCAACAGGATGATTGTCCAGATATTGCAGATGTACAATTTCAAATATCTACGCACATGGGATGAAATTCTTTAGTATGTTCAACATAGCTATAATATATCCCTCCACATCTCTATTGGCCACAACCCTTTACAAGTGTGCTAGGGGTTCCAACCATTTTCCCCCATTGACGTATCTCTTCCCATTGCAACTGCACAAGAAGTGTCCTCCCATGCTCATTCTGAGCCAAATAGAGAAACCAAATTTGTTGAGTGAATCCAGTGCATCCAAAAAAAAATTCATGATAGTTTGCAGAAAGATAATTCCAAGTACAAGAAGCACCATGATCAACATTGGGTACCACACAAGTTTTATATGGGAGATAAGGTATGGTTTCATTTTTAGAAAGAGAACCTCACAAGACCCCATTGGAATCTACACCCACTCCAATATGGACATCACGAAGGATTTGGGTGATAATTCTTTTGAATTAAGTATTCCTCCTTTCCTTGGCTTGCACCCGATATTTAATGTGGAACTACTTCGACCATATTTTCCACCTCTCTTGGACACTTCAGATGTGGAAGAGCAATTTTCCCCTACATAAATAAATATTGATTGCACTCAACATGTGATATTTGATTAGATCATGGACACTAATATGAAGGGAAGCCACCAGCAAAACATCCAACTCTATCGGGTTGTCAAAGAAGGGAAATTTCTTCATCATGACAAGTGGCTCACTAGGAGTAAGATTCAATATAATTTTCCTCATATGATGGAGGAACTTGATTCAATGGATACCTTTTATTCCTAAGGGAGGAGGAATTATGTAGGAGGACACCAGTGGACTCCCACCTATTCCACTGGCTAAAATTATAGTTTCCATCTTGGCAATTTTTCTACAGTTTTTCGAGTCCCAAACTTTTGGGGCCATTTTGAAGATTTAAATGGTGATTTTTTTTACTTGAAAGTTCCAAATAGATCCATGTTGGAATGTGTTGGTATGTTATAAATATTTACTCTTTGACTAGACCTTTCTGATGGGGTACCGAGCACCCCAAATAGATATAGTATGCATAAGTTGTGACCTTGAGAAGTTGTTGTATTAACTACCACCATCGAGGCACATAAAACTTTTAGTGTTTCATCTTCCGATGTTATTATTTTGGATGTTTATGGTTTTCTCACTTTTCTTTATGTTAAAAATTCATTTGGAGCCTCATTGTAATCATATTCTTGTGATTGAGCATAGTCGACACATCTCCCTTTAGAGGATATGCTACCACCATTCTAGCTATCTTGTGTTCTTTGCATTTTATAGTATTTGGTATTCCATAAAGTCATTAATATAATATGAGTTTTACTATATTATTGTTTTCCTTCACATATCTCTTTGTATATTCATTTTGTATCTCGGTTATGTTTCTTCCTTCATGCCATTCTTAAAATAATATGGATCAATTAATCAAAGTTATTTTCAATAATATTTTTTTCCCTGGAAAAAAAGAAAGTAATTTTATTAATATGACAAAGTTAAAGAGACAAATGCCTATGGAATTATAGATAATCAAATTTTTCCTATTATGACCTTCCTTTTACTACTAGAAATATGCCCATCAAAATATTCTAATACCAAGTAATGACAAGTTGTTGAAACATCTTCTAATTTCATAAACATACACCAAAAGACTGAAAAAGTTTTGAAAGAATAAACACAAAGATTCCCATAATATATTTGATTTACAGTCAAACTTTGGCTCCAAAAAAGTTATCTAAGAAATGTATACTAAGAATCCTACATATCACCATGATCTTTGAATATATTTGGAAGTTCCTTTTGAGGAATTTTTGATGATCTTCCATATGCCTCTATCCATCTCCAGACCAACCTTTGAGAGTCGGGTTGCTTCCTTATTCTAGTTCCTACAGACATGGGTAAAAGAGGAGTTTGTGAACAAAGTGATGGATAGCTCGATGTCCTGAAAGAGAGGTTGGTGAGAGTATTTATTTATATTTGAAGTCCCATTTATGCATCATATTATAAGCATATATTCTTCATAAACATTTAAGTGAGATTCATTTTT
>JZKD02S0671532.1:0-15415 GCA_000966675.3 Picea glauca | reverse complement strand
ATATATATATATATATATATATTCCTATTCAGTATATGAAATAGAGAACCAACTCTTTCTACATTTTGTTTATTTGTTGTACGTGTTTAAATTTTTTATTTGGTATTAGAACTTGGTGTGAGAGGGCATGAGGAAGATTTCCTTTGCGGGAAGAATACACAATAGTCGTGGAGTGATAGAGTTATTTGTTAATGCGAGGTAATTGTTATTGCAGATAAATTGCTCCTATTTTTTTCGCTACTTAGCCATGTTATATCTAACAGATTCCTATATAATGAAGCAAACAAGTTACATAGATTGAATTATATAAATTGGATGTTCAAGATGCATATTTTGTTGGAAAAATACAATGCATGGGAAATTGTGAGTGGAACTGAAGCTAAATCAGGTACTCCTACATCCTTAGTTCAAGATTGGTAGAAAAGCGAATCAAAGGACAAAGGTTCTTTTAAGAATGTCTGTGAAAGACATTATAATTCCTCATATAAGAGAATGCAAGACATCAAGTGAGACATGGGAGACATTAAAAGGTTTGTATGAAACAGCGAATACAAATAGAGTGATATGTATGAAAGCTAAGTTGTTGGGAATAAAATGGAACACGATATGAAACAGAGAACACAACACTGTAGAAAATCAAAGAGGGACACAAATTTTCAAAGAACAGAGGTGGCATCTAAAGACACTGTTACAGCACTTAAGCACATATAACTGTGATCAGAACATCATGGTGCATATTGCACATCTTGATCTGCATTATCTATTGTGCAATCTCAAATCACACTTCTTGTTATGATAACGAACCAAACAGTCTTCTTTTATAGTCTCAAGATATAACCAACTCCCACATAATCTAGAAGATCTTGTCCACATATAATCGTCGATAGTCAGAGTTAACTCCACAAAATTCTCTCTGTTAAGTCGGCTCTATAGGAATCGATCCAACTAACTATCTGTCCAACTCGTAGTATATTTTAGGGTTGTCCGATCCACCACCCGACTATCTTTGATTGTTGGTCGAATGTTCGACCGAAAGGCACGTCGACTACCTAACTGATTGGTGTGGTGTGTTGGTATATTTCCCGATCAACTATGTCCAAATGTAGGTCAACCTATTGACCGACTAAACCTAAGAGATGTGTGATGAATGATCAATGTTTGATGTTCCAACACCCCCCCTATCAACCCACAACTCTGAAGATTCAGTAGGTGAAATTACATAACTAGAACACTCCCCATAATTTCAACTTCTTGAAGCCCAAGAAAGGTGTGAAGCTTGATAAATTTGGCTTCAACTAAATGTTTGGTGAAGATATCAACTACTTGATCTTCAATGCAACAATATTCAAGAGAAAAAACATCATCATGAACCAAGTTACTCAAATAGTGAGAATGGAGCTCAACATGCTTCATTTTACTATGAGCAACAAGGTTGTTAGAAACTTGTATGGAACTTTTATTATCACATAATATTGTAGTCGAGTTCTGAATAGGAAATCCAAGCTCGCCCAAAATTTGACAATTTCCAAACTGCTTTAGTACCTGTTTGAACAATGCCACAATATTTTTCTTCTATAGTCAACAAAGAGACTATATTATGTTTCTTGAATGAACACACCAAAGTTCCAGTGCTATAGCAAAACACATACCCATAAGTGGACTTATGGTCATCTCCATCACCATCCCAGTCGGATTCGGTGAAGCCAACTAGCGAATATGAACTATCACAATATTTGATACCAAAATTAGCGGTACCCTTCATATATCGAACAATGTGTTTGACTGTTTTCCAGTGGCTTTATCTGGGATCCTGCATGAATCGAGAAACCACACTAACAACAAAAAAGATATCAGGTCGAATATGAGTAAGATAAATAATATTGTTGACCAATTTTCGATAGAGAGTATCATCGACAACGAGTGTTTGATAGGTTTTATTAAGCTTCACTCCATAGTGAAAAAGGAGTGTCACAAGGCTTGCAATCAACCATCTTAAAGCATGTCAACAAATATGTTACATATTTAGACTAATAAATGAAAAAACCATCACACACCAGTAATACGTCAAGACCCAAAAAATAATGCAGAGTGTGAAGATCTATCATGTCAAAGGAATCAACAAGTTGTTTCTTAAATCTAAAGATGAGAGAATTATGATTTCCAGTGATGATTAATTCATCAACATATACAACAAAAATCAAAATGTCTCCATTGGATTGGAGAACATACAGGTTGTGATCATATTCACACCATTTGAAACCAAGCCTAAGAAAGAAATTATCAATATTATCATACTTGGCTCAAGGAGCCTGCTTCAAACTATAAAGCGACTTCTTGGGTCGACATACCAAATTGGAATTCATCACAAATCTAGGTGGTTGTTCCATATTAATTTCTTTAGATAGGTCTTTATGAATAAAGGCACTCTTCACATCCATCTAATGAATCTACCATCCAAAATGAGCAGCAAGGGAAAGAATAAATCGAGCGGAGTTCATCTTTGCAATGGGGGGGAAGGTTTCAATCTATTCGATGCCTTCTTGTTGATAAAATCCCTTCACGACGAGTTGTGCTTTATTTCACTCAGCAACACCATCAGAGGTAAATTTGGTTATGTAGACCCATAGACACTTCATAATGTTCTTTCCATGAGGTTGGGAAACCAAATCACAGGTTTGATTCTTCGATAAGGAATAAATTTCAGTCTTCATTACATGTTCCCATTTGGATTGTCCTTTTGCATCTGAATAGGTAACAATATTGAAGGTTTCAAGGACACGAGTCATCCGGGAAATTATGGCATTTTTCTTTTGATTTTTGGTTTGTCGTCTGTAGGAGGAATCTCCAGCATCATCTCTAGTGGCTTTAATTGTCTTGGAAAAAAAGAAACAGGTGAACTATGGTTGACTTCAATAGGTTGATCAGAAGTCGAAGGTTATGCAGTCGACGGACTAGTCGAAATAGAAGACATCAGACTAGTTGACTTGGAGATCAATGGTTGAGTCGAAACAGGTTGAAGGTATGATGGACCAATCAAAGGACAAAAGAGGGGAGCAGGAGATCCAATGTCTGAGACAACATCAAAGGGAGCATTTTGCAGCAATACAGAGGAGGCATTCAATAACTTAACTATGGAATACTTCTCATCAAGCCAAACATTACATCAAATAATAATCTGTCACCGGATAGGATGAAACAGTTATAGGATTTTGACTCTTCAGAGTATCCAATCATGATGTAAGCATGACTCTTTGCATCAATTTTATTTCGACAATCACCAAGAATGTGGACCCAAGAAACACATCCAAACATATAGAGGTGGCCAACAGAAGGTTTCTTTCCATACCATCGTTCGATAGGATTTATGGAAGGAATAGCTCGAGTCGAGATGCAATTGAGAATATAATTTGCACAATACACCATTGTATCCCAAAAGAAAGGAGGCAGGTCTTTAGGTTGCAGAAGACATATATCCATTTCGACTAATGTCTAATTCTTGCATTATGCAACTCTATTCTACTGAGGTGTGTGAGGAACTGATCGTTTCCCGTCAATACCATATTGAAGTAGGTATTCTTCAAAGTATCAATTGGAATACTCACGACCATTTTATGATCTCAATCACTTGATGGTTTGACCACATTTATTTCAGCAAAGGCTCAGATTTCTTTGAACTTCTCAAAGACCAGATTTTTATTCTTCAGGAAAAAGACCCATGTGAAACGAGATAAATCATCAATGAAAGTCAAAATGTACCTTACACATGCCAGTGAGGGTAAATTGATAGAACAAACATCATTGTGAACCAATTCCCATAGGTTTTTTACTCACCATTCTTGTCGAGAGTCAAAATGTGTTTGATGATGCTTCCCAAGTATGCAAATCTTACATACACCTTCAGGGGGAAACACGTTTGGTAAACCAGTAACCATGTTTTTAGTTGTCAATGCCTACACACTTTAGAAATTCAGATGTCCGAGCTTCTCATGCCAAATTTGACTTCTTTCATCAGTGTGAGCAATAAGTGCATTCGATTCAAATTCAATTTGATTTGAGTCATGAAATTTGTATAAGTTATCCATTGGGTCCAGAATCTCATCAACAATAATCGACTTCCCTTTCTTTAAATCCCAAACAAAAACCGATCTGGCCAAAATTCCACAATCTTACCAGTCTGAGTCAACTAAGCAACAGACAATAGATTGGCACTAATATTTGGAACATGATAGACGTAAAAAAAAATTCCATGTCGACAAGCTACATCACCTTGAACAACAACGTCCAAAGAAAAATCATTAGCAACATAGATTCTAATTTCTTCATATTTATTCAGTCTCGTGGATAAAGTGGAATCTTTCTCCATATGATGAGTGCACCCAGAGTCAACAACCCATTCATTCTGCATAGTGTGATACATCAAGTCCTGAGAAGTCCCAACTTGGAAGGTGAAATTATCAGTGAGTCGGAGAACAATCAACACGTCTCCTTGACGTCTCTTAACCTTCTCCTCTAAATCGTCTCACTTCTTGAAGCATTTCTTCTTGGCATGTCCAATATTTCTACAGTACTGACATGTCTTCTTCTTTTCACTTCATTGTGGTTGTCTCTGGGGTTCCTTATCCATATATGCAGGTTTTTGTACAGAAGCATTAGTCTGCACTCTATTCCTAGAATCAATATTTCCCTTAACCTTGAGAAAGTGGGCTTGGTGCTTACCACTATGATTACCTTCTTCAAGCAATCTATGTTGATGACTAATCAAAAGTTCACAAAAAACTTCAAAGAGTTATTCCTTACCATCTTTCTTGTGTGCATGCCAATTGGTGTGGAAGGTTGATACAAACACATCAAATGGTGTTCTCAAATTTATCAGGACTAGCTCAATGAGTTTTCCATCCTTCTTCTTGTATTTCTCTCCACGTTTTCTCAATTTCAACTGGAGTTCCTTAACACATGCATGACACTCAAATTTGAGAGAGATCAACTCTTTCTCCAACTGCATGATGTGGCTTTCATCGACTCGGTCGAACAAGGTCTTCATCGTCTTCCAAACTAGATGTGTACATTCAATTCCACTGAGATGAAAACACATTTCCCGTGATATGTAGTTCGTGATGACCGCTATAGCCTCATCCTTATTTCCATTAATAGAAAATTCTTTTGAAGCATCTATTGGATCTGGGATCGCGACCTTGGTATATTTCCACAGTCCTTTACTTTTGAATAGAGTTGCCATATCTTGAGCCCATACTGCATAATTTGATTCATTTATAATAATAGGATCAATCTTCAAATCCATCTTCGATATCTAGACAGACTGTTTTTGTTTCAATAAGTTACAATTAGCAAACCACCAACCCAGATTCAATCACACAACAAATATGACTCAACAAGGTTTGCAAATAACAGGTTGAGGTTTTCAAACCATCGGCTCTGATACCATGTTGGGGAATAAAATGGAACACGATATGAAATAGAGAAAACAGTACTACAGACAATCGAAGAGGGACAATAAATTTCAAAGAACGGAGGTGGCGTCTAAATACATCATTACAACACTTAAGCACAGAGTATTGTGATCATAACATCAAGGTTCATATTGCACATCTTGATCTGCATGAACTATTTTGCAATCTCAAATCACTCTTCTTGTTGTGATAATGACCCAAGGGATCTTCTTTTATAGTCTCAAAATCTAACCGACTCCCACATAATCTGGAATATCTTGTACACATATAACCGTCGATGGTTAGAGTTGACTCCACAAAATCCGCTCTGTCGAGTCATCTCGACATCACTTGATCTGACCAACTATCTGTCCAACTCATAGTTGATTCTAGGGCTATTCAATCCACTGCCTAACTATCTTCTACTACTAATCAATTGTCCAACCTTGTCCAACCGACAGGCACATCGACTACCCGACCAACTGGTGTGGTATATCGGTCAATCGCCCGACCGACTGTGTCTAGATATAGGTTGACCTCTCGAATGACTAAACCAAAGGGATTTGTGATGAACCATCAATGCTTGATGTTCCAACAGAAGATTCTTTCAATTAAAGTGGAAGAAAATGAAAACATTATTGATTATCTATATAGAATTAAATATTTGAAAGATAAGTTGGGTAATATTGGTAAGGAAGTATCAATTATTGATGTAGTTATTGTAACATTAAATGGTGTGTTGCATGAATATCAAGTGTTTATCACCAATATTGTATTAAGAGTGAACCCACCTTTGTTTGATGACTTTATAGGCACATGCATAATTTTCTCTCTCTTGGAGTGAACTTGAGCTTCATCCCTTAATTATAGGGATTTATCTTTAAGGTAAATTCTAGTTTTATCTTATACAATTTTCATTTTTCTAGGGATAGGAGGGCGTCATTCCTTGATTCTAGGGTCATTTCTAAGATCTAGTTTATTCCATTTATCTCATGCATGAGCTAGTTTACTCCACTTAGCTAGTAAAATCCAAGTTAACTCCCTCATGAAAGCACATTGGTTGATTAGGGCATGTTCTATCATGCTTTGCATTTAGTTAAGCTTAGCATAGTTGCATGACTAGTTATTATATATTTCATTCATTTGCATTGTATTCTAATGATTCTTTTCATCTTTAGATGATTTCTTTTCTACAGGTTAATGAGAATTACATTGCTCCAATTATTCTGCTTCTCTTTTATTCTCTCAAATTGTTAATTTTGTTGCTTCTTAATTAGATTCTATATCCTATTGTAGGTTTATCAACCAAACTTACATGGTATCTGAGAAAGTTTGAATCTAAGGAGGTAGTATACAATTTTGTAGGTGGAAGACACAAATTAGAGTGCATCAGATAGGCTAGATCAGTCTCAAAAAGTAATCCTCGCACCATTCAACTACTATGAATGGAAGATAAAGGTGGTTATTCTCTTGTATAGTAAAGGCCTAAGGCTAAACCAAATTATGTTATTGAAAAGGAAAATTGATTTAATCAAATGGATGAAGGACATGGATTGTTATGTCTATCTATTTCTCCCAACCTCTTATTCCACATTGAATCTGCAAAAACCCCCCAATGAAGTCTAGACCGATCTAGAAGGACTCCTTGGGAAGAAGGATGTGTTGTGAGGACATGAGTTGGAGAATGAGCTCATCAGTTTGATCCCTAATAGCTTCAAAACTATCCAAGATTTATTCACCAAGTATAAATAATTATTGCTTTAGCTCAAATTATGTGACAAAAAAGATGTTGAAGGAAGAGCAACACATTCTCTCAATCCTTTCCAAAATGGGTCCTAAATACTTAGTTTTTGTTTCTACCTTCTATGCAACAAAATATGCATTCTAAGTTGCTTGGAAGATGCCTTTATTGGATGATTTTGTTGCATCTCTCACCTATGAGCAACATAAACTTGTTCAAATGGTTTCGCTCAAGATAACAAAGGCACATGCACTTGCTACAAATGAGGGAGGAAGGACTAGAAAAAAACTTAAACAACAATTCAAAGGAAAGAAAGACAAAGATAAAATCAAGGACCTCAATCCAAGATCTACACAAGAGTCCTTGAACTCTAAAATTGGGAAAACAAAGAACCTGTGAATATGATATGTTCTTACTACAAGAAACCCAATCATGAAGAACATGCATTCATAAGTAAGAAAATTGATTAGATGTCTTGTCTTCTTGAGAGGCATAATATCAATGTATCTGATAATATCAAGAAGAAATATTAGAAATATGAAAATTCACAAGATGATAAAGGCAAAGCAAAGGAAATAGGTCATGCACTTCTTGTTGTCTCTTCCTTATTATCTACATGGATTCTTGATTCATGAGCCTTGAATCATATGGCCTCATCACAAGAAATATTTACTTTTTTGGAGCCATGCACTAGTCCTACCATATTAATGGGAGATAATACATCATTTCAAGTATGCGAGAAAGGAACCATTGATTTAGATCATGGGTATTTTTATAATGTACTGTATGTACCTTCTTGTCCATAAATCTTCTTTCCATCTATTGAACCGTCAATTCAGGCACAGACAAGCAAGTGGAGTTCACACCTGATTCGGTAGTCATTACAAAAATTTATGATGAAATTAAGGTTGTGGTTGGGAAATCATATCACCAATAAAGGTTGTATGTATTTTCTAATTTTATCGCAAAATATCCTTCTATTCTACTTCTAACACATTGGGATGAAGTAAGCAGGTTGTGGCATGAAATATTCGGTCACCTTAACTACTGTTATTTACAGTAGCTCGGCAAACAAGGTATGATGACAATATTGCTAAACATTAAGTATTATGATGGTGTTGATGAAAAAAATGGATTTATCCTAATACCAACATATTCAAAGTTTTTCTAGCTAGAGAAAAGTAGTCCATATTATTACCCTGTTTTTATAGCCTCTTTTACAAAAAATTCAATTAATTCTCAAGAAATATGTCATTGGAATTAATTATGTCTTTTATAATTGAAATGTGTCAAAGAAAATAAAATATTCATAACAAAAAATATTTTCAATATTTTTGAACATCTTTAGAAATAAAAATCTAATAGAATATTACACAAAAAAACTCAAATGAGACTTCAAAACCATCCAAAGATTTTATTTATTCAAGTCTGAAATACAACCAACAACATTCTTCATACCCAAAAGGTAAGGACCAGAATGAGACTTAGCAGTCAAAGATGGTATATTACATCATACAAAGATCACTAGTATCATTAAGTGAAACCAAGATTGAAACAAAGCTAAAATGACAGGCCACAACTGCCATTGCCTTGACTCTGCACAAAATCTTCAATTAGTACTGAAAAATAATCTAGAAATCTAATAAGAACCACATACTATCATAGACATGTGATCAACCTTGTAAAGTATATCAACAAATCAATATTTCTTAGCTCTCTTTATTTCCACCTTCAGTAGGATCCTACTATCAACAAGAAGTCCTTATCACTTATGTATTTCATAGATGAATGAAATACTAAAGTAATCTCACTTAAGAAGCAAGAGAAGAAATTATTAGAGTTGTTCTCTCTATCACTCTCTCATTTTGCTTCTCCCTTGAAATATTATTTTATTCCTTTCAAAAGTAGTTTGAGAAGTTCAACTACATTTGGTTAAGTCATTAACTAAATCTAGTTAATAAGGACAACTTATAAAATAATAATAAAATTTAATGATAAGGATAAAACAAATACTAACTAATATATGGGGACCCCTAATTACTCTTTTAATTTTTAAACAATTTTCTCCTTGTTCCTCTTTTAAAATAGATATAAATTAATGGCATCAAACATCCAATTAAACATCAACATGACCCTTATTCCAATCTGCCCATAGAAAAACTTGTAACATCCTTGTGACTCCCGAATTATATATATATATATATATTAGATTATGTCTCAACCCAAAATTGTCATAATATGTCAAAATGAATATATCATTAGTTATAAATATGCCCAAAATGTTGAGTAATCAACTTGTTCCAAAAATAATACGGCTATGAAAATAACCAAGAATGATGATTAATCAGTCTGGCCAAAACATATCATTGTCTCAAAAATAGCCATAATTTTCCTCATCGGTAAAAACATCATAATAATAATATAAAATTAGAAGTCATACTTTTTATGTGAGGCAACTTGCCTTTGTTTATTTTCATGTGGCTTTATGACTTCCAAACATTCGTCAATTGGTGCTTTAAATCTTGTTGTTGATGCTTCTGGATGCATGTTCTCAAAGGAAATGTGTTTGCTTTCAATGTTTTTACATTTGGCATGAGAAGTGACTGAATGTGAAGAGGTTATTGAGTGATTAGAATTGACATACTAGGAAGGTCATTTTCCCTTGCTAGAATCGGGTTCTGGAATCTAAGATTTAAGCTTCTTTAATGGCTTGGTGGAATGGGAATGAGAAGCTTCAAATGTAATATGTAGGGCGGACTGCTTTGGAGGAGGTGGAGGTAATGGAAATGAAGTTGTATGCCATCCTTGGATATGGTATTGAGGAGGGTTAACAACATCTGTCCAACCGTTATTGACTAGGATTTCAGGCTATAGAGAAACATGTGGTGAAACATGAATACTAGAAATATTTGGGTGAGGTTGAGGGGGTGGTCTTGCAAGTGGAGGACAGGGTCAGAAGGCCCTTTTCCAGCTAAGTTCAAGAAACCAGTTTGTAGGAGTTGGTTAAACTCCTCAGAGTCAGCATCGAAATGGATTCAGAAGCGAAGTCTTTTGTTTCCCCAAAAATCATTAGTCCTCCTCCCTCTTTCCTTGTTTCCTCTGCCACCACTTCCTCTACTGAAGAAACTCATATATAAGTGTAAAGAAGAGTTAGAGTGTGCATACAATAGCCAATAAACATCAAATACCATTTTCTTAATATAACTTAGAAACAACTTTGTTGACAACAAACAACATGCAAGCAATCAAAGAGATACAAATGGAAAATTCCATTAAGATATCATGTATGCCTTTCAATTCTTCAATATTACATAAGTAATTATTATTTAAGAACATGGGAGATACAATGTATCTAGGAATATGATGGGATTGTAATGTGCAAAAAATGACGTAATGGTAATGAAATATGATGGCACATGTTCAAAAGAATTTTTCATCAAACATATATAAAGTCAAAACAATCCCTTTGTAATTGCTCTGTCATTTTGTATTCATTCTTTGCCAATATTTTATTGTCAAAACTCTACCATGCATCAGGGGGGGAAACTTATGAAATAAAATGAATATGGAATTGGGAGTTGGGAATAACTCATGGAAAGTGAAAATATGGAGGAATTGGCCCTTAGAAATATAAATTGAATTTATCAAATATAATCAGTCTGCAACGTACTTCTTCAAAATATGATCATAACCATGTATATGTACCCAATCATAACATGCTCTTATTTCCAGTATCAACATTATTTAGTCAAGAAATATTTAATTTCATAACACGGGGGGGAAGATATATGAACATTTGAAATGATATATGAATATGGGAATGAGGAAATAACTTACGGAAAGTGAAAACATGAAGGAATCGATCATGTGTAATGAAATAAAACACTCCAAATAAATCTCAATCCATTTAATATCAAACCATGAGCAACGATAAATATTAGTTGAAAACAAATTCCAAACTCAATCAAAACCCTTTTTGCCAATAGTAATAATCAAGGAATGCACACAAGTTATATCATCCATTCTTCTAAACAATGAGACAAGCAATATGTTTCTTTTAAATTTCCAGCAGACTATTCGATATGGTTCCTTAAAACCAAACTATCATCAGATTGTGCAACTTCTTGTTAAAGTTAGGGTTTGACAATGAAAACATTCATTTGAAAAACCGATGTAAACCATTTGAATAACTTTTTGTATAGACAAAATTGAATAGGGTCGAAGAAGGCATTCGGCATGTTCGTTATTTCAAGTTGCCAAAACAACAAATATTGATTCCAAGAACATAACCACCACGTCCAAAAATTGATCGATGCATATTGAAACTGGTCATATCTTATAAATTTCCAAGAATCGAAACTTGAAACATCCATGCTTTCATCATAATTGGGGAAAATATCATCGTTTTTAAAGAGTATAGGGTTACCAGAATTCACTTTGCAAGGTTTAAAATATACTATTTTATATGCAGGAATGTGAAACCCTAAGGTTTAGCAACAACAGACTTTACTTCTGACAGGAACCAAGCAAAATGATAAGATATATTTTAAACGATTGGGTTCGAAAACAGACCACAATTTTCCCTTTGTATCATAGCTCAAGAAAATTTCTAGAGAAAGAAACGCAAGGTGCAATCCCAACACATATATGGAAAACCCATGATCCTAGTTTGAAGTAGGAGGTGCTACAAATGACACAGGCTTCGCTCAAGTTGAGTGTTATACACAAAGAGAGTAGGAGGATCAAATGAAACTCATAATGAAGGGTGGATCGAGGAGCAACCTTGTTTCCTTTTCAAAACAAAAAGACAAACACCCAGGGTTATGTTATCATCAACCGAGGGTTGATTACCCATGTTCACCATAAAATATGTCGACGAAGCACAACTCTGAGACAGTTTGAACAAGAACCCAACAATACTTTACAAAAAAATGATGGATATTAGCTAGAAAAATCATAGTAAGATGAATTTGGCATGTCATCCTCAGGAGGAATAACAGAACGAACTCACAAGAAAAACAACATGCACATTCACAATCAACAGAGCTCCTTCTAAATTATCATTGCAAAATATTCAATACGCATTGATGGGTATTAGCTACAACAACAAACCTTCACTTGGCCGCTTATTTTTCCTTTGAAAAGATGATTTTTCACTATCAAACAACCACAGTTAAATAGAGTAATCTTTCCAAAGCTCAATCCCAAACTAACATAATGAAAATGCCAGAATTCTTAAAATGGTAACCCCAATGAAAATGTCGTGTCCATGCATTCAATGCATGAAACGTTATGCCACCTCATCATTTACTCATTTTTCCATGGCATACCTCCACCAATAAACCACAACGAATAGAAAAACAACTTACCATGAAAAATATTCAACAGTTCACGTGCTTCACATCCTAGTCAACAAAGTTTTTAAATGTTTATGGAATGACAACCATCTCAACAATTTTTTTAAATTAACCCACATTTATAACTAATCCAACGATGCAAAGGTATGTATTTGTCACAATAAATTCTTAAAGCAAGGTTCGAATGATATCAACGGACCATATGAAATCAATATGCCATACACATCGTGTTGGAAAGAAATTTTGACCTTTAAACTCTCTTATATCACACACACACATATGAAAGCCCAAAACTTAGCATACCACATGTAAGGTTGTATTGTGATTTTTAGATATCAATTCATGTTGGGTTGTTGTGATCAACAAACTTTTCAAAAGTAGCAACCTTCATATCCCTTGCCATCGATTTGTATATGCCCTGTGAAATTCAATATATACCAACCCTTTAATAATACAATAAAACCACAAGTTTTTGCATGAATGTAATGTGTCATGGACGTTAAATCATTTGTCACTAATAATCAAGGCAAAGACTTATACCTTTTCAACCATCACTTCTGGAGCAAAATGTGTCAAGAAGACTAAAGAAGATCGAAAATGATCATCATTTAGACTGAAAGTGGTCATCATTTAGACTGAAGAAGAATGGAAATGATCATCATAATTCACGGTTTTTAAAAACATATAATATTTATTCTACAAATTTAATCCTATAATTTTAAGTATGTGTAATTTTATATATTAATGTTAATGATATTTAATAGTTTTTTTTTTTTGGAACTTTACACATTGGTCCAATAACTTTTAAGGCAGTTTTGATCAAAGTTAAATAAGTGAATTATTAAAATATATATAATATTTATTCTTTAGAATAAAGAAAAATGATCAAAGTTAAATAAGTGAATTATTAAAATATATATAATATTTATTCTTTAGAATAAAGAAAAATGGAAATGATCATCACTGTTTTTTAAAAATATATAATATTTATTCTACAAATTTAATCCTATAATTTTGAGTATGTGTAATTGTATATATTAGTGTCAATGATATTTAATAGTTTTTTTTGGAACTTTACACATTGGTCCAATAACTTTTAAGGCAGTTTTGATCAAAGTTAAATAAGTGAATTATTAAAAAATATATAAAAAAAAATTGTGTACATGACATTATTTTATCAATTTTTTTATTTTTTCTTGGGAGAACACTTTTGAGTTGAAATTTCCTCTAATTAGTAATGAAAGACTACATAAAGGAGATTTACAAGCTCTCCGTCGTGTTAGGGAAAAGTATGGAAACTTAAAAAACTACTTCTATGTATATAAATGAGATTAGATATCCAATTCATGATTAATTATGTAAGTAAATTTTATCAATGGGCTTTGAGGGTTGAAGATAAGTTATTTAGAAAACAACTAAGACTCTATAGGAGGGGGAACTAAAGGTAAAAGAAAAAACATGTTAGATAGAGGATGTTCAATATGGGGGTGCATAAACTCATTCTCAAGATACAAGTGATAATGATAGAGGGGGTTTTAATGTCATTGAAAGTATAGGTAGAGGTTGCATATTTAAGGACACATCCTCATCGTATTTTATAGGGGTGATTTTTCACTAATTAACTATTTTTTAGCCATTTTTAAAATATATATTTGTTAATTGGGCATTTTCCTTTTAAAAATTCACCATTTTTTACATAATATATGATTAAATTGGTCATATTCACCAAAATTTATAAGTTTTGAAGTAAATTATATGATTTTTATTGAATATTTGCCTACATTTCTATCTGTATTGGTTTCTCAAATGAAATTATCACCTAGAATATTATACTTAGGTATAGTATTTGAATCACTAAAAAATACCCTGTGTGACCTACAAATGTGGAGTTTATGGGCCTAACACATTACATTGTCTAAGGCACCAACATGATGGAATAAAGAATGATACTAGGCAAAATGTAGCACAAGGAGAAAAAGTGGTAGCAAAAACAAATGTTGATGAAGTACATCAAGAGCAAAGAAAAAGCCTTATGTTCATAAGGGTTTTGTGAAGTAAGAGAAGAAACCTACAAAAAAGGAACCAAAAAATTGAAGACAATAATTAGGACAAAATTTAAGATTGAAAATAAATGTTGTAACCTTATTGTTGATGGTGGTAGCACTGAAAATTAGTATCTACAAAGTTGACTTAGAAGTTGAAATTTGAATGTAAATTGCAACCTGCATCCTATAGAGTAGCATGGATGAGAAAGGAAACATGTTAAAATGAGTGAAATAAATTTCCATTTTCAGGATAATCATGATCGTATGTTATGTTATATATTACCTATGATACTTGTCACATTGTTGGGAAACCTTGTCAAGATGAAAAGAAGAATACCATTCATTAGAAAAGGATGGCAGAAAGTCCAAATTTCTTCCAATGAAAGAAGACACTAGAGAATCTAGCAACCATTGGGTAATTATGTGTTTAGGTAAGGAATTCTTGAAGTCAAGAAGACAAAGTTTTTTTCCTGAAGCTTGGGGTGTCTATAGAAGTGTAGAGTGAGGGAATATGATGACATTGTGACAGAAGACATGTCAATAGGAGTACCAACCACAAGGAGTATAACACAACAAATTAGTTTGATGCTAAGGTCTAGTTTTGGAAACAAAGCAACACACAAAATGACTCCATCCAAGATAACAAAGGTAAATAGACAAGTTCAAGAGCTATTGGATAGAGGTTTCATCAAAATGAGTTTAGCCCCTTATGCAACACCAGTGGTGCTTGCATCCAAGAATGGAGGAGAATGGAGGATGTATACAAACTCCTAGGAAATAAACAAGATAACCATCAAGAAGAGGTCTTCCTTGCAAAGAATTCAA
>JZKD02S0671488.1:3112-15416 GCA_000966675.3 Picea glauca | reverse complement strand
TTTTGGGTCTTCTTTCAGGATGAAGCTTCCAACAATGGTCTTCATCATGGCCATCTTTTGAACAATGTTTACATGTGAATTTTTCTCCCTCTTTCTTAACAACGACATTCTTTCTACCATTACCCTTGAACTTATTCTTTCCCTTGTCTCCATGGTTGAACGTCTTCTTGTTACCCTCATGAGTGTCGTTCCTTCCCCTTGCTTCCAAATGAGTAGCCTGTACACAAACTTCATCTAGACTTGAAGGATTAAACATGAGTATAGTATGTCTCAAATAACTATGTAAAGCTCCAATATATTTGAGCAAAATTTCCTGAGAAGACAAATCTACTCCCAAAACCAAAGCTCTTCTCCTAAATTCCTAAGTAAAGCTTTGCACACTCTTTCCTTTAGCTTGTCTAAAATTTTTCCATTCCATAGTTTCCTTTTGTTTATATGCCAATGGATAAATTTTTTTTTTAATTGCAACAATGAAATCATTCCAAGAAATCAAAATTTTACCATGATTTTTCATATCCTCCCAAGTCTTGGATTCCCACGAAATAAGTGCTGCACTATCCAATCTTAACGAAGCAAGCTGAATTTTGGTTTCATCATCTTGTATTTTTTGTATTCTACAATATACCTCAATTTGACGTATCCAATTATGTAACTTCTCAACATTAACTTCTCCATTGTATATTGGCAATTCAAATTTTATATCAAGCTTTAATGAAGGAATTTGCAAAGTAGTTTTACCATGTCTCCTTGGAGAATTCGGAAGAGGTCTTGAACTGGTAGAAGAAGAAGAAGAAGATGATGGAGGAGAGGGTGGTGGAGAAGCACCATTACCTCCATTTCCGTCTGGAGTTTTGTCACCACTGCTTCCCTTATACCTTGAAGGGTTGGAGCCTTCACCTTGTGACAATATGTTCCTTTCCATCAAGATATTCATCATCTCTCTCATCTCCATGATAGCCTTTTTGAGATCTTCATCTTCTACAGGAACACGTTCATGACTTTCTTCACGAGCCATACTTGGTGAATGCCTCCCTGAAACTTGCGGTGATGGTATATGCTTCCTCCTTTTCAGATGAGAACTTGGCTCCAAAAGTTGACCTTCTCCTCTTGTGAGTTTCAACCTTGTGAGCATCAGAAACTAAACACTTGCAAAACAATCAAGTCTTCAAAAACTAGTGCTCTGATACCAACTTGATCTAAAAATGAAGAAGACTCGAAATCTTGAAATTATTGCAAGTAAATGTTATGTGTTTAAAGAAAATGGATCAATTTTGCAACAAATTAATTAAAGGATTACTCATGCAAGATACAAATAGATAGCATCATAATCAATGAACATAAGCACATAAACACAACAATTGATAAAGGAGTTCACCCCTCTCTTGGGCTACATCTCCTGGTCCAACTTCCAATGGATCATTATTATTAATTGCTCAAAGTGCTCAAAAACATGCCTTACAATGCTCAAACTGACCAACCGACTGCTCCAATGGCTTCAGAGCGTCCAAAAACCCCTAGCTGGGCTTTTTCGACACCTCAATCGGTTGAAAAACGAAGAAGTTAGGCCTCCTGGAAGTCCCCTCTTCAATCTTGTTGTCTCTGCATCTAAAAAATACACCCTTGTGTCATGAACCTAGCACACACGCAATATAAAGCATGAAAACCTAGCACCGGGCACAACTGCGCCAACGGTGCAAACTATAGGACGGTTATGGGCGTGCCAGCCCCTAACCGCCTAGCACCTGGGCACATGCGGTCCTCCCAACGACCTTGCACATTATAAAAAGGGGCTTTGTCTATAGGCAAATAATGTCGTTACAAGTGGCGGGTAGGTTACAACCGTGTGAACCATATTTAATATACCAAACACACCCATAGTACCGGAGCCATATGACAGGGTCATATGGTATAAAGGTTATAACCACGGGCTATATTAAAAACCCCCACGCACCATTTAACAACGGTATGGTCATATGTTTCAAAGTATAAAACCGTGGGTCAGGGCTAAGCCCCAGCATGACCCCCTGCCATTTAACACATAGTTTGACTTTAAATATTTTACAAGGCATATAGTTAATAAGAACCACCGTGTGGGCTAGTGGTAGCCCACACTCTACCAAAGCGCAGTGCCAAAAGGGGAGGTCCGGGGTTCGACCCCCATGGACCCATAAAATTTTGATTAACAAACCAATAGACAAATAGCCAATAAAGGGGTGCCACGTGGCAACCCATGACAGGGCCACGTGGCATCTTACCATTAATCAAAATAACTGCCACGTGTCGCATTTTGATTCACCCAACTATCAGCCACATAATCTCTGCCACGTCATCGTACGAACGTACGGCCCTGCCACGTCAACCTGTACGGACTGTACGAACTGTACAGTCAACATCCCCTTTTTTGCCTATTTGACTTTCCGAACATATTGCAATATCTCTCTCTCTCGACGTCCGTTTGAGACAAAATGAGTTGCGTTGGGTTCGCAACGACGAGGCCTACGCTCTCATTCAGTTTGAAGCGATTCCGAGCACTTTGAAATTTTGAGCAAAATTTGATCCCCTGATCAAAACCCTTTCTAGAGAAAACCAAAAAACTTCTCTTTATAATTATTTGTAGGAATCAACCCACTATTACAAATATTTGTAGGCACCAACCTACTGGATACATCAATCCCCACTAATATAAAACCTGGTAGACACCAACCTATCCTTACATATCTTCATAGAAACCAATCTACTCGAGACACCAATCCCTACAACTAAGCACCAAATTAGCTAGAGACACCAATCTATTTGTTTGAGAAACATCAATATTCAATTTATAACTTCTTCAAAATATGATAACATTCACATTGCCTTCACTGAGTCTTCTTGCTACTTGTTCCTTCACCATGTCTGACCAAAATTTGAATTTCCAAATGAAATTTATAGTAACTTTCCTAAAGCTTATTGTTTTTGGCCTCTTCCCAAGAATGAACTTGTACATCATGCCACATATCCAAATTGCAAATATGATTATGAAATTTTTACTTGAGGTGCTTTATTGTGTCTTCTCAGATCCTTGAAAATTTCACAGTCTAAAAAGTCCAAGAAAAGAAGTTATAGAGAAAATGACAAGCTGATCTGTTCGAAACTGATTTCAAGACCATTTAGAAACCCTAAATTACACATGGTATATATTAGAGAGTATAGAAAAAAAAATATGAAATTTTTACATGAGGTACTTTTAAATGTCTCCTTATATCCTTGAAAATTTTATAGCTTGAAAAGTCCTAGAAAGTAGTTATACCGAAAATTCCAAACTAACATGTTTGAAAATGATTTCAGGACCATTCAGAAACCCTAACTTCCACAGGGAATATATCATAAATTATAGAAAACCAAGGTATGAAATTTTTACCAGTGGTACGTCTACATGTCTCCTCGAATCCATGAAAAATTCACAGTTTGAAGAGTCCTAAAAGATAAGTTATAGAGAAAATGTCAAAATGACCTGTTCAAAACTCATTTTATGACTATTCAAAAACCCTAACTTCCATAGGTATGAAATTTTTACCACATGTACCCAAATATCTTGTCTCCATCTCCTCAAAATGTCATGGTCTAAAACACCCCCGAAAATAAGTTATCAAGAAAATGCCAAGTTGACCTAGAACTGATTTTGCAACTCTCCCCTTTTGGAATAATATTCAATATTTTCTCATCCACTTCTTCAAATGTTATTACAATTTTCACCCACACACTTTCTCTCAATGCTTTATATTTTTGTACTTTATCATATCCCTTCATGGAGGGACATGTTAATTCAAAAAGACATGACACCCATTAATTAAATAATTAGTTCCTTTTTTTTTAACATTTCCAAATACCATGGGAAAATACCATGGGATTCCAAACCCATGGGTTTGAAACCACCATTTCAACTTTTTTTTTTTTCACATGCACTCAATTTTTAAATATACTTGTAAACATATAAATAAATCAATCTTATAAATGTTGTGTGTATTTGTAAAGACATATTATGACAACATTAATACTTTGACATCAATGGAAATAACTCCAACAATCTCCCCCTTTGTCATTGATGGAAATCCTGCAATGAAACACGTATTCCATCATGCATAGAAAGAGTTTATCCCTAGTCTAGAACTCTCCCCATTTGCCATCAATGGAAAATGGATGCTCCCCCTAAGCTTGTGCTTCTCCTTAATTACTTAGTGATGAGATGGATGCTACTCCCAATTTATGTTTGAGATGTTCAAATGTTTACTTGGGAAGGGGTTTTGTGAAAATATATGCAATCTTTTCTTTGGTGACAATATATTCCAACTTGACATTATGTTCTTCTACTTGTTCTCTTAATAAGTGATACTTGATTGGAATATGATTTGTTTTTGAGTGCATAACATGATTCTTTGAAATATTTATTTCACTTGTGTTGTCACAAATTATTGATATTGAATGATCATATTCTACCTTAATATATCTCAATGTATGCTTCATCCAAATAATTTGTGTGCAACATGATGTTGCTTCTATATACTCGGCCTATGTTGTGGATAGAAAAATTGAAGGTTTTTTCTTTCTTAACCAAGACACTGGAATGTTTCCCAGAAATAATTTTTGTCCACTTGTACTTTTCCTATCTTCAACACTGCCTTCCCAATCCACATCCATATATGATGTTAGAGTAAAATATTCACCTCTTGAGTACCACAAGCCAAAGTCTAAGGTGCCCTTTAGATATTTGAATATTCTTTTCACTTCTTGTACATGAGTTTGTTTTGGTGCAGCTTGAAATCGTGCAACCAATCATATTGCTTGCATAATATCTGGACGTGATGCCATCACATATAGTAGGATTCCAATAATTGACCTATACAATGTTTGATTTTGTTCTGACTATTCATCATCTTTGCTCAATTTACAACTTGTGATCATGGGTGTGTTGAATGGTGCAAAATATTCCATTCTAAATTTCTTCAATTTTATCTTAAGAAACTCATCTTGGAGGAAAAAAAGTTACATAACACACAAATTCCCCCCTTTAATTTGTTCTAATTGCAAAAAATGCTCAAACATGATACACTGGAACACTCCTAAAGAATTCTGAACACTCTCACCAACAACGCAATATACTCAGTCTCTTTCAATCCAGACAATCTTTGTATCCAACATAAGTAGTAGTACATCTCCTACAACAATTGAACATGGTTCGATCAATCTAAATAAATCCAAGTTTATTAAAAATGAAATAGTAGATTCAACAATAATACATCAGTTGGGTTCACATATCAACATCTTTAAGTATTCTCCCTTGAGGGATCAATAAGTAGTAGCAATTTTTCTCATCAAAAACTCTAGTCGACAGACAACCTAGTCGATACTCAATTATTGAATACTCAGTTGAAACTCTAGTCGACTATCATGTTGGGTCAATCCTTGATCGACCACTTCCAAGGAAATCATCATTAAGTAAGAAGAAAACTACATGACTATACAGACAATGATACACATTGATATGAAGTCCTCAAAAATTTGGTCAAATGATTCCATGACCATCCATTAATCCAACCACAATCTATCCTACTAGTCGACACTAGTTCACAATTTTTTCTTTCACATTTCTTCTATACAGATCTAAAAAACATGATTGTCATTCCTTAGATTTTTATGATGAGCATGATGATAGGGAACAAATTTTTGTGTTGGTTGATCAGAGGAAGTAGGCTCAAGGTCAAGTTCACTTACATGAGTATAACAACTTGACATGTTGGAAACAATGTCATTTGTAATGGCATGCTCAAATTCTAGAATGTGAGGAACAAACAAGTCATAAATCTATTCTACTCAATCAAAAATAGGTTTCTCTTCTAGCTAACCATTCCAAACTCGACTTGCAAAAATAAAACTTCACTAGTTGTATCAAGGCCAGGTGTAGGCAGGGAGGAAAAAAAAACATCATATCCAAGACTAGTCTTAATAAACGTAGACATTTTACAACTGATGATGCTATATAAAGTTTCAATAGTCTTTTCAAACTTCAAGATTCTATTCAACTTAATAGTTGTTTTATCCAGTTCCTTTCTTAAGGAATTTGTTTTAGGCTTTATCGTTTTATAGTTTTCTTCTTTTTTCTTTGGTTGGATTCTCACCACTTCTTCTATCCTTCTTTCCTATTATAATTGAACCTTTAGGTTCACGATAGTATTTTCTGTTTCTTCAAGGATTTGTGACATTTTGGATTTTGAATCATAATCATCTTCTTCATATTTCTACAGTTTCTCCTTTTGTTTCAAACTCTTTTTCCCAAGCTTATTTATTTTTCTTAAGGAACACATGAGTTCTTCAAGATCCACTTCCAAATCTGTTTCGAAATTTTCTTCTTTTGAATACATCATTTTTTTCCCTTTGTCTTCTTTAATATATATATTTTTTATTTCCACAAAGAGCGTTCCTTCTCTATCACTATCGAAACTACTTTCACTACTTTCTTCAGATGATTCACTAACCCCTTTTGAGTAGAGACTCTTCTTATTCTTATAAGAGATCTTCTTCTTTTCATGCTTGTCCTATTTGTGGTTTTTTTTGTGTTTATGATGTTTTCTCCCTTTCTTTTTCGTTATGGTCTTCTTCATCATCTCTACCTTCATCCTTTGTATATGGACACTTAGTAGAAAAATGTACTACTTTTCCACAATTAAAGCATTTAAAGGGAAACATACATTTGTATTTTCCACATCCCCTTTTGAGTTTTCTCACAAAATGTGATTCCTCTACATATGATTCATTGTCAAGGCTATCACTTGATTCATTCTCTTTTTTCTTTGTATTCTTTGAGGCTTTGAAGGATGATTCTTTGATGCATTTTATTTTTCTGTCCTCATTTCATACACTGTGAGGATCCCATGCAATTCATCCATTCTTAATGAATCAATATCCTTCATTTCTTCAATGCCAGAAACTTTGGCATCAAATATTAAGGGGAGTGACCTTAACACCTTTTGTATAATTATCGATTCTTCAACCTTTTCACCAAGTCCTCTGATGGTGTTGACAATTTCTTCTACATGAAGGAGATATGCTGCACCATTTTCTTCGTCTTTTATTTTCAAACTCTCAAATTGCCTTCTATGAGTTTGGAGCTTTTCCTTCTTAACTTTTTCGTTTCCTTCATAGATATTTTGAATCTTGTCCCAAATTTCTTTTTCTGATTCACAATGCATCACCTTGAAAAATTCATATTTTTATAGACATCACAATATGGCATTCATGGATTTTACATTATTTTCACTAGCCTTATTTCCATCCCGATACGTTGGTGGAGATGTTGGGGATGCATAACTAGTCACTAATTATTTCCAAATATCAAACCCATGAGCCATTATATATTTTTTCATCCTTATGATCTATAATGCATAGTTTTTTCCGTCAAACAATGGATATTTGTTTGTGGAGAGAACTTCCTGACCGATCATATGTTCTCTCAAGATCTACCTTCCAACGGTTAGACTATTTCTGAAATAACTTTCTCTAATACCAATTGTTGAACACACACTCATACTGAGAGGGGGGGTGAATTAATATACAACATTTTTTTAATCTTTCAAACATTAATCAAGCACAAAAAAACAATCACACATGAGATCTATTAACTGCACAACATGGAACACAAGATTTATGTGGAAACTCTTTCAAGACAAAACCACAAAACTTGTTTTTATAATTATTTGTGGGAACCAACTTACTGGAGACACCAATAACCACTGGCACAAACCCTATTAAGAACCTTTACTAAGTCTTCTTTCTACTTCTACCTTCACCAGTACTGAGTAAAATTTGAATTTCAAATGAAATTTATGGCAACTTTCACAAAGATTGTTAATTTTGTCCCTTTCCTAAGAACAAACTTGTGCATCATGTCGCATATCCAATTTTAGATTCTAAATTTTTTTACTGAGGTAATTCAACATGTCTCCTTAGATCCCTAAAAATTTCACAATATGAAAAGTCCCAGAAAAAAAGTTATAGAGAAAAATGCCAAGCCAACCTGTTTGAAACCGATTTCAGGACCATTCAGAAACCCTAAATTCCATAGGTTATATCTAAAAAAGTATAGTGAACCAAAATATGAAATTTTTACAGAGGGTACTTCTATATGTCTCCTTAGATCCCTGAAATTTTCACAGTCTAACATAAAATAACTTCTAATCAAAATTCCAAAATGAACTATTTGAAACTGATTTAAGGACCCTTTAAAAACCCTAACTTCCACATGGAATATCTTAGAAAGTATGAAACAAGGTATTAAATTTTTACTTGAGGTACTTCTGTATGTCTCCTCAAATCCATGAAAATATCACAGTTTGAAGAGTCCAAGAAAAAAAGTTATAACAAAAATGCTAAACTAACCAGTTTTAAACTAATTTTAGGACTATTTAGAAACCCTAACTTCCATAGGACATATCTCATAAAGTGTAGTGAACCAAGGTTTTAAATTTTTACCGCATGTACCCAGAGATCTCACCTCAATTTCCTCTGAATTGCATGGTCTGAAAATTCCCATAAAATAAGTTATCATGAAAATTCTAGGATGACCTGAAACAAATTTCACAACTCTCCCATTTTGGAATGATAATCAATCTTTTCTCATCCACCTCTTCAAATGTTATTGTTATTGCATTTTCACTCACACACTTTCTCTCAATACTTTATCTTTTTATACTTTATAATAACCCTTCATGAATGGACATTGTAATTCAAAAATACATGACACACATTAATTAAATAATTAATTCCCTTTTTTATTTCACTTTTTCAAATACCATGGGAAAATACATGGGAAAATACAATGGGTTTCCAAACCCATGTGTTTGAAACCACTTTTTCACATGCATCCATTTTTTTAATATACTTGTAAACCTATAAATAAATCAATCTTGGAAATGTTGTGTGTATTTGTAAATCCGTAATATGAAAACATTAATTCTTTTGTCATCAGTGACAATAATTACAAGACGTTAATCATTCCTCAAATTCCCACTAGAGAATATGAATTTAGGTATCAATTGAAATGATATGAAAAATGGAATATAAAATAAACATGGATAACACACTTCAATGGAGAAACCCTTCTCCATCAACTCCTAAAAAATGTTGTATTTGGGGATCATTTGATTCTATGAATGTAATCCATAAATGGAGAATTATTAGGAATCATTTAGGTTATTGGCATGACTATAACGATATATATAAAAACGAGTTAGTTGGACCTTCTCCTTACTCTCCCTATTGATAGTAATAGTTTTATATCTAAGGATAAAAAAAAATCCATTATAATAAATTGTAAATGTAGAATGGTTGGACAACCATTCTTCATTCTACTTGTAATGAGTTTCTATCTATGGATCATTTTAGTCTATTGAAGGAATCATGTGATCACTCTTCCACATTAAACTCTTAATTTGTTTCATATCTAGGGTTCATTGGAGTCTATGTTATTAAACCATGAATAGAGAAGGGTTAGGAATTAGTTAGGTGATTTACATAATGATATACATTTATAAGAAGAAGAGGGGGATGACCATTCTCCTTATTACTGATATTACTATTATACTATGCACAAATAACATACCAAATACACTTTCTCAATGCTAATTAGTGATGATATGATGAGGGAAACATTTGAATTTCACTAGTAAAGGTATTCAGTAGTGGATCCTTCAACTCTTACACCGTGTTCTTTTCTTAGAATAATGGATGGGTGGCACCTTGTGCTCCCTATGAAATGATAATTTTACCTCTTCCTTGGGTCACCAATTAATTTTTGGTTTGACTTGGTATGTTTACAAGACTACACTTGGATCAATGCATTTGCTTATGTAGTCACATCACACAACAAAAGACAAATTTTCATACCTTGAGCAACATAAGAAACATGGGAACCTATTGATGTCATTCATGTTTATTTTCATTCTTACAATGATACTGATGTTATGATTTGTTTTTGAAGGAAACACATATGTATTATGTATCTAGAGGATATTGTCTATAATAAATATACCATCAATTGTGCGTTGATATTCCTTACATTGTCAAACTGGAACTCACAAATTTTCATACTAAAACATTTGTTTGAATGATCAATCATGAAGATATTAGATAGATAGTAATAATCAAATTCCTCATTCATTTGTATCTATGGAAAAATATCACTCACAAAATTATCACTTGTAAATAAATAAGATCACTAAACAATCTAAAAGCTCATTAGAAAATACAAAGAGCAACATGAGATGTAAATTATTTCCTTTTCCATGGATCTAGTAGATCAACGAAAACCAATAGAGTCTACATGTAGATTTGAAATTTCAATTTTAGTAGATATATAAACCATGAGCCTAGCTAGTGCATGTATAAATGAATTGAAGGAAGAGTTAGGTTGTAGTGTACTTAATAAAAAAACAATAAACTATGAGAAATATCACAAGAAATATAAACTATAGAAAGTAAAATAGGAGAAACAAGACTACTGAACATGTAGAATATAAAACCTTATGTTAATAATCTAGAAAGAGGGAAATGTTCATGGGTCTCTTTGAGGGGGAAACCTCCAAATGTGTTAGGGTTGTACCCTAACTTCCCTACTTTAGAGTTACTTATGATTTAGTCAATTCATGTATGAGTCCATGTTCATTAAATGAGTCCTATTAGGTAGTTAGTGGATAGTTACTTAATGTAAAATGGTTCTCTTTATCAAATAAGGCACACTGAGTAGTTGGTACTCATTGATGATGGGATCACAAGTAGTTGGGGTTTTTTCATCACAAATATGTTTATAGAGAAAGAAGACTCTGGAATGTTTTTTTGATTGTCTTTGTAATTGTAGCTTTGCTCAATGAGAGGTCTCTCTACCTTAAGAGGCCCATGAACATTGCTCTCTCTTTAGAAAATCATTAATACAAGGGTTATATTTCACATATTTCTTCTTATTCTCTCTTATATCTACCTTTTTGCATTGATATTTCTATGAATACCTTGTTTTTGGTTCAATTATAAGGGTTAAGGATCACTAGAAAATGAGTAGAGCTCCAATAAAAAGAAAATAATTAAAAAAACAAGATATATCCTTCTACTTCTATAAATAGTTTGTCACTAGAAAAATCGTAACTACTTATAATCCCACCATTAATAAGTACAAACCACCTAGTGGGTCTTATTTAATAAATATGACCCATTTACATTGAGTAACCACACACCACTACATAATGGGTCTTTTTCAAAGAAAATGACCTCATACATTAATGGACCAACTCCTAAGTTTCCCAAAGAAGGGAGGTTGGGGTAGGGATCTAAAATCCCCCCCCCACCACTTCTAAAGAAGTGTTGTCCTCAAGTATAGAAGCATGTAAAATACTATAAAATAATTGTTTGTACTTAGGTGGCATCTTCAAGCTACACATCATTCCATTGTATTGAGGCTTCCCCAATAGTACGTTGGCAAAATCGACATTTTCTTATGCATAGTACTATTTCCAAGTGTAACCATATGGAGCCTTATTTATCAAGTTTGGGAAGGTTGGTTTGAATGTAGAAATTTTTCCCCACCACCTTCTTCAAACATGGCACATGAAATGTTGGCTGGATGTTGGAGTGGGCAAGGAGAGTCAATCTGTAGAAAAATTCTCCAATAAACTAGAGGATCTAATAGGGTCCATAGAATTTAGTGCTAGATTCAGGTGGCTCTTGTCTTAGAGAGATTCCTTATTATAGAGATATATATGAAGAAATAAATGATCCCCTTGTTCAAAATATCTCTTAGATACGTTTTTATCTATCTATTGCTTCATTCTATTTTGAGGAAACGACAAATTTTCCTTAAGTTTGGTAAGAATGGCCACTCTAGAGCTAAAAGTGTGATCCATTTCCTAAACCTTGGATATGTTTGGTAGTATGAAATGAACAAGGAAGGTTTTTTTCCATGGACAACTTCATATGGGGACATATTAGTACCATCATGATAGGTGGTGTTGTACCAACACTCTCTAAGTGGTAGCCATTGAACCATTAGCCCTATTTTGGTCCGATCAAAAAAATCACAAATAATTTTCTAAGCACTTATTAACCACCTTTTCTTAACCATTTGTTTGGGGATGATAAATAATTCTCAATTTCAAGTTTGTTCCCTATAGTTTAAAAAAATCCTGTTAGAATTGTTGGTGAAGGTAGGATCATGATCCACCATAGTGGAATTGGGTATGCCTGTAATGATCCCAAGCCATTATGCAAGGATCATCACTGTTTT
>JZKD02S0671465.1:250836-273377 GCA_000966675.3 Picea glauca | reverse complement strand
TGGTTATCGCTGCCATTGTATTTTGATAGTTCAATTTTGGCTTTGGGTGGATAAATCATTAGATGTTGATATTGTGATGTGGTTTGATGATTTGAATTGTAGGGAGGCGGTGGCAGTGGAGGTGGGGATGTGTTAGAAGTGCTTAAATCATTTGATTGTGATTCGGGAACTTGTTGGTGGCCTTGATCTTTTATTAACTTTAAGAGCTCATCATGCTTTGTTTGTTGCAGTTGTGTTATTAGACCCGGACTTTGTTGTAATTCTTCTGTTATTTCTTTTTTAAAGTTTTCCCAGCCTTGTTATAAGTTAATCCCAATTTCTTGAAAAATATCGTCTTTAAGATCTTGTTTTAGAATTTCTCTGCCTCTTCGTAATTGACTTCCAACTTCTTTTGAAATCTCTTATTTTAAATTTTGGGTCAGTTCTTGTTTGAGTGCTTCATTATTGAACTTTATTTCTTCTCGCAATTCGTCATTAGTTTTTTGTAATGCTTTTTCGAGTAATTGTCGAGCGTTTTTGCATTCTTGGTCTATTTTTTCAATTTGATTTTTTAATTCTACCATTTTCCTAGTACTTGGGGGTGAATATTTGTCGGCAATTTTGACTGATTGTGTTGTCTTTCACTGCTCCACTTGCTAAAAATAATATATATATATTAAGAGGTCAATTTTATCTTTTTAAGAGGTGTGACTCATTGAAGGGGTGGGATAGGTTATTTATGAATGTGGCCGACAGGGGTGACAGAGACAGGTTTTCAATGTTACAGGACAGAAGTAGGGGTACGGGGGAGGTTACAACAAGGTTAGGGGTTATAGGGGAAGGATTTACGGGAGGGATACGGTGAGGTGTAGGTGTAGGTGTTACGGGACAGGGTTACAGGGAGGCTATGGGAAAGGGATTATGGGGACAGGTTATGGGAAGGAAGGGGGAGTAGAGAAAAGGGAAGGGGACGGGAGGAGGACAGGAAAATAGGGTATGGGTAAAGGGGACAGAAATGGAACAGGAGGTGGGTTATGGGAAAAGGGAAGGGGGACGGGAGGGAACAGGAAAACAGGTTATGGTTACGGGAAGGGAACAGGAGGGGGGTTACGGGAGTTGAGGGGGGATGGGAAGGGGGGGAAAGGGAGGTACGGTGGGAGGATGGAAAGGGATAGGAGGAGGGAACAACGATGTGGGGGATGGGGAATGGCACAGGTCGTGGGAAATGGGGAGGGTTTACTGGGATTTTTTTTTTTTTTCCTTTGTTGTTGTTTCTGAAAGGTTTAATTTAATTTACGAGGGATGTAAGGGGGGGGAAGGACCGATCAGCTCTGATACCAATGTAATAAATAACCAAGTATGCAATTGTATAGTAATATATAATTTATAAATAATTGATAAAAATATGATGATTACAATTGAGAATGAGGGATTGTTTTTATACCCACACAGGGGTGCCCTTTCACCACTAGACATGTCTTTTGAGAACATGTCCTTCAATTATTAATAATTACTATTTTCTAACTGTTTACTAATTAATTATTATGTTATGAACATCTATTTATATGTATTTTATGTTCATAACAGGTAATCGAAAGGGTAGTTAGGGAGGGGGATAAATAAGGAGAGGAATTTTGGGATTGTGTGGGTGAGGGAGGTGAGGGGGAGGTGAGGTGATGGGCGATAAGGTGATTCTGACCCCATGAGTTCGAAACAAGTTTTTAAAAAAAATCCAAGTGTGAGATAAGGGAGGTAAAGGGGAGTGAGGAAGGTGAGAGGGAAGGGTGAGTGAGTCTGATACTTCTTAAAAAAAAATTAAGTACAGAGTGTGTGAGAATGTGAGGTAAGTGGAGTATGAAGGTCAAAAAGTTTGAAATAATTCTAAGTTTAAGTATGAAATAAAAAGGGGGGGAATAAGGTGAGTGAGTAGAGTGTCAGGTTGGGGAGTAAGGTGAGTCCGAAAGGACCTGGAAATTTTTTTGAGTATAGAGTGAGTGTTAAATAAAAGTGAGGGAGAATAAGGAGTAAGAATTAAATAAGAGGCGTATTAGGCCCATAAAAATGTGGATATATTCATGAACAATTAGCCTTATTCCACATGAAAAAGGCATCATTTTCCGCATAAACTTTAAACCTAGATATCTTGAGCATATAAATTCAAATTTCTGATCCAAAAAATGTGTGGCGAATCTATGACTAAGGGATACACAATGAACTTTATAATAGTTCAAAAAATTTCATATTCCGATATCATTTTTTTATTAATCCAAGAGCGAGAAAATATTATTGACCAAATTTTGGTCAACAACTGGCTCCAATTGTGGGACAGTGACCCCGTGTGGGTTCTTGAGAACACCAAAATATCAAGACCAACTGCCTTCTCCATTGGGCTATGGAGTCATATTCAAAATGAATTCTTGTAATTCTTCTTATTTCATAGAGTTACCTTCAATTTTGACTTCCTTATTATGCAACATTGAACAAAAATATGTGCATACATGATCTACCTACCCTAACTTACTTGAAAGAAAGGGGCACCTTAGGTGTAGACATATTTCCAATGGATCCATTCAAGCATTGATATGATATGTGGAATGAACTCCATCACTATGGAATACACTTAAACTTGTGCCATTGAGTCAGGGGAATCTCAATATGTACTGGAGAAAGATTGAATAAGGTGTGTTGAGGATGTGATTGTGTTGCTTCTCCAACAATGCTCTAGAACCATAATTCAATGAAATCAATTCTCGGTTATTCAAAAATATTATTTTATTTTCCTAGATGGAGAATTTCCAATTGTAACATTCTTTTCATTATCTCCTTATCATTGTCCATGTCCAAGATTCTTGATTCATCAACAATGTCTTGAAAAGACTTTTCCTTCATGTAATGGCCATATCATTCATTATTTTTCTCAAGATTCATTTCTTGCACCAATTGTTCTTGCTACCAAGGCTCTTTAGGATTTTCATCGTCTATTACAAGGATGAAATATTCTTGAATCCGTTAGGACCAAAATGACAACCTCATGAGGATATGAATCCTCTTTCGTTTTTAGAGAGGTGGTACTCTTCTTTCGCTAAAATATATATCTTGAATATCTTGGATTAGGAGAGTGATAGACAACAAACCCTAAATATTTATTGCTTGATATTATGAAATAAAATGGTTCTTCAATAACCTGAATACAATTTTGATGTGAAGCAAAAAGTCTTTTTACAATAAGAAAATATTGAAGGAGGGATTCAACATCAAAATTAAATTGTGATCAACATCACACACAATCTTCCTAATCATATATAAATGCATCCACATCTTCTTCACAAGAAATAGTAGAGAACAATTTGATCATCTCAAAGAATTTTAAAAAGAGTATTGCTATCAAGATCAAAAGAGAATTTGATAGGTCAACCTTAAATATCTCATACTTAAAATTCAAAGTTACAAGATACAGTCAAGATCAACCCCGAAGAAATTCTTTGTGGAGTTTGTTCATGAAAAATGTTCTTCATTAAAAAAAAAATGACAATCATGTATATGGTTGTAAATAATCCATTATCATACAAGAAAATTCTATAGAAGAATACAAGGACACTCAAGAACTCAGCCTTGTGCCCAACTCAAAGATTCAAGCATAAAGCTATGAGAAATGGTGTAGAAGAAGAAAAAGAGTGGAGAAGATAGAGATTTATTTCCTTTGATCAGAAGCTTGGTTGTACATTCATGTTCGTTCCTTCTTCTTGCTCTGATATTCTTCCCTACCCCTCCGAAAATTATGATTATTGGAACCTTTGATGAAGCTCCTTTTCTCTTTTTAAGATGAGATTTTCTAAATACTTGAGTAGTTAGGGTTTTTTTCTCTCTTGAAATTCCCATACAAGTTTATTTTTGAAACATTCTCTTTAATTAATTCCTCATTTATAAATTTAGATCATTAATATTTCGAATATTTCAAATGGGTCATTTTCCCTTTTTTAATAAAAGTTTCTAAAATAAACTTTTATTTTTCAAAATTTAATTAATTTTCCATTAAAAGAGGATGATTCTATTTTAATTTTATGGAAGTGAAAACCAATGTTTTAACGATGGAAACCACTTTGTATGTGATATTCATCTTCTTATATTTCCAATGATATAATGTTTTTGCAAATCCGTCTCCCGGATCTCAAGATACAAACTCATGAAGTTCAGTTGTCACACAAACCCATTAAAAATTGAATCTGGATATTATTTTAATTTCTAGGAAAATGTAGCAATCTTCAGCCATTTAAACCTATACCATCATATTGTACATCAAAATACCATTCCAACGGTATAAATTTTGTGTGATTCTAACACCCGGAGCTCAATTTATGGCCTCCACAAGATCAACACTCAACTACAATCCATCAAAATTGATTGGCAAATCTCAACCCTTGGATGAATTTCATGCTCTCCATTAATTAGTTTCCATGTGTAAGGCTCTTATTGGATCTTATTGGATGCCATGTGGCACTCCTCCATAGGCTTAAATTGATTTCCATGTCATCCAAGAAAATTTGGGCACATGGCATAAGTTTACATGTGAATAAAATAAAATAATATATGAAGTGTGAAAAGTTAAAGGTGAATAATATAATAATAATAATGTTTTTTGAAAAAGGGATAAGTGTGGGAGGCACAAGATTGTAGGAAATGGGGAAAGGGTAGTGTAGGGGGGAGGGTAGAAATTTAGGTAGCAAAAAAGGAGAGGGAGAAATGTAGGGAGCTAGGTGGGGGGGAGTGACGTAGGGTGAGGTAAGGGGTAGGGTAGTTAGGGAGGGGAAGAAATAAGGAGCGGACTTTCAGGCTCGCGGGGGTGAGGGAGGTGAGGGGGAGGGGAGGTATGGTGAGTCCGACCTCGTGAATCCGAAACAAGTTAAAATAAAAATCTAAGTGTGAGATAAGGGGGGTAAAGGGGAGTGAGGAAGGTGAGGGAGAAGGGTGAGTGAGTCTGACACCTCTTAAAAAATGTTTAAGTACAGAGTGTGTGAGAATGTGAGGTAAGTGGAGTATGAAGGTTCAAGAGTTTGAAATATTTCTAAGTTTTAGTATGAAATAAAAATGAGGGGAATAAGGTGAGTGAGTAGAGTGTCAGGTTGGGGAGTGAGGTGAGTCTAAAAGGACCTAGAAATGTTTCTGAGTATTCAGTGAATTTTAAATAAAAGTGAGGAGAAATAAGGAGTAAGAATTAAATAATTCTTAATATTAAGAAGGGAAAACCTAAGAGGGGTCTTAGACCCATAAAAATGTGGATATATTTATGAACAATTAGCCTTATTTCACATGAAAAAGGCGTCATTTTCCACATACATTTAAACCTTGATATCTTGAGCATACGAACTTGGATTTCCGATCTGAAAAATGATTGGTGAATCTGTGACTAAGGGATACACAATGAAATTATAATATTTCAAAAAATTTCAACTTCCAATATCATTGTTTTTATTAATCCAAGAGGGGAAAAATATAGTTGACCAAATTTTGGTCAACAACTGGCTCCAACCGTGGGATAGTAACCCCCTGTGGGTTGCTAAGAACACCAGAATCTCAAGACCAACTTAATTATCGATTGGGCTATGGTGTCATATTCAAAATGAATTCTTGTAATTCTTCTTATTTCATGGAGTTACCTTCAAGTTTGATTGCCTTATTGTGCAACATCGAACAAAAATATGTGCATACATGATCTACCTACCCTAACTTACTTGAAATAAATGGGAACCTTAGTTGTAGGCGTATTTTTAATGGATCCATTCAAGCATTGATATGATTTGTGGAATGAAATCCATCACTATGGAATAAACTAAACTTGTACCATTGAGTCAAGGGCACTCTCAATATGTATTGGAGAAAGATTGAATAAGGTGTGTTGAGGATCTGATTGTGTCACTTCTCCAACAATGCTCTGGATCCATAATTCAACGAAATCAATTCGATGGATAATTTCCAATCGTAACATTCTATCAGTTCTCTCCTTATCATTGTTCATGTCCAAGATTCTTGATTCATCAACAATGTCTTGAAAATACTTTTCCTTCATGTAATGGTCATCTCATTCATTATTTTTCTCAAGATCCATTTCTTGCACCAATTTTTCTTGCTTCCAAAGCTATTGATGTTTTTCATCATCTATTACAAGGTTGAAATCTTCTTGTGTATTTGGTGGAGGCTCCTCAATTTCATTCTCAACTTTGTTGCTTGAAATATCTTCATATGGAGTATATATGAGGCTGAAATTTGCTTCTTGTAATTTGGAATTTTCATCTTCCTCTTTATCAACATGAATTGAATTAGAAATTTCATCCACTCTTTGATTATATTTTTCTTCAAAATTGGTCACTTTGTTATCTTACTTCCATATGGTAGAGGATGGGTGGGAAACAACATTTAAAACATCAGTAAAAACATATGAATGCACTTTTGGGATGAAATTTTCTGCAAATGAATCTTCTAACACATCCCAACTGGTAATGGAGTTAGGAATTAATGAACTATACCATTCAAGAGCATTCCCTCATATATTTTGTAATACTAATATTCATGTAACATTGTCTTCAGTGAGGTTCAAATCATAACATGTACCTTTAAAATTAATCAAGTGTTACTCTACATCTTCTGAAGCATCCCCAAAGAATGTAGAAAATAATTCAATAGACATATTAGGAATTTGAAAATCTACTTCTGGTAGATTTAAAGGRGTTTTATGAAATCGCCTCCTTCTTTGGGTATTTCTCCCTTTTGTTGAGTCTTGTAAAGCCATTGATGGGMTTGATGAGGAATATAAAGGAGAATCATGACATGAATGAAATCATTCATTTTGAGTCTTTCCAATGGAGTTTCCAAGGAKTTCATTCTCCCAATTCTTCAATGMTTCTTGGGTCTTTTTGAAATTACAAAATAAGTGTGACATCTTTTAATAATCCTTTTACAAATCCCTTGCATTTAGAACAAACAACAATTTTCTTGAATCTTMTTTTCGAAATTTTGAGCCATGGATATTTTGGTTCTTCAATATGATATGAAGTTGGGCCTCAAATATCTTTAAAAATAAATGTCATCCATAGTATGGTCGCCAAAAATGGTGAYGCTTGAATCCATCATGACCGAAATGACAACCTCACGAGGATATGAATCCTCCTGCGATTTTAGAGAGGTGGTACTCCTCTTTCRCTAAAATATATATCTTGAATATATTGGATTATGAGAGTGCTAGGAAGAAAACCCTAAATCTGTATTGCTTGATATTGTGAAATAAAATGGTTCTTCAATAACCTGAATACAATCTTTATGTGCAACAAAAAGTCTTTTTAAAATAAGAAAAGATTGAAGGAGGGCTTCAACATCATAATTAAATTGTGATCAACATCACACACAATCTTCTTAATCATATATAAATGCATCCATATCTTCTTCACAAGAAATAGGAGAGAATAATTTGATCATCTCAAAGAATTTTACAAAGATTACTTCTATCAATATCAAAAGAGAATTTGATAGGTCAACCTCAAATATCTCATGCTTAAAACTCAAAGTTACAAGATATAGTCAAGATCAATTCTGAAACAATTATTTGTGGAGTTTGTTCATGAAAAATGTTCTTCATTAGAAAAACTTTGACAATCATGTATATGTTTGTAAATACTCCGTGATCATACAAGAAAATTTTGTAGAATAACACTCAAGAACTCAACCTTGTGTCCAACTTAGATATTCAAGCATAAAGCTATGAGAAATGGTGTAGAAGAAGAAAACGAGTGGAGAAGATGGAGATTTATTTTATTTGATCAGAACCTTGGTTGTACATTCATTGATGTTCCTTCTTCTTTCTCTGATGTTCTTCCCTTCCCCTCTGACAATTTTTATTCTTGGAACCTTTGATGAAGCCCCTTTCTCTTTTTAAGATGATATTTTCTAACTACTTGAGTAGTTAGGGATTTTTTCTCTCTTGAAATTCCCGTACAAGTTTCTTATTGAAACATTATCTTTAATTAATGTTTCATTAATTCCTCATTTATAAATTTACATCATTAATATTCAAATATTTTAAATGGGTCCTTTTTCCCTTTTTTAATAATTTTTGTTAAAATAAACTTTTATTTTTCAAAATTTAATTAATTTTCCATTAAAAGAGGATGATTGTATTTTAATTTTATGGAAGTGAAAACCAAATTTTTACTCATGGAAACCACTTCTTATTTTATCTTCATCTTCCTATATTTCCAACGATATAAATTTTGTGCAAATTCGTCATCTGGATCTCAAGATACAAACTCATGAAGTCCAGTTGTCATGCAAGCCCATTAAAAATTGAATCTGAAGAGTATTTTAATTTATGGGGAACATGTAGAAACCTTCAGCCATGTAAATATATGCCATCATCTACTATGTTGAAATATCTTTCCAACAGTATAAAGTTTGTGTGATTCTGACACTTAGAGCTCAATTTATGGCCTCCGCAAGATCAACGCTCAACTATCGTTGATCAAAATTGATGGGAAATCTCAACCCTTGGATGAATTTGGTGCTCTCCATTAATTAGTTACCACATGTAAGGCTCTTATTGGATTCTATTTGGCACTCCTCCATATTCTTAAACTGATTTCCATGTCATCCAAGGAAATTTGGGAGCATGGCATAAGGTTACATGTGAATAAAATAAAATAATATATAAAGTGTGAAAAGTTAAAGGTGAATAATATAATAAAAATAATGTTTTATGAAAAAGGGATCAGTGTGGGAGGCACGTGAGTGTAGGAAAGGGGGTAAGGGTAGTGTATGGGGGGAGGGTATAAATGTAGGTGGTGGAAAAGGGGAGGGAGAAATGTAGGGAGCGAGGTGAGGGGGAGTGATGTAGGGTGAGGTAAGGGGAAGGGTAGTTAGGGACGGGGAGAAATAAGGAGAGGAATTTCGAGTTTGCNTTTGTGGGGGTGAGGGAGGGGAGGGGAGGTGAGGTATGGTGATTCTAACCCCGTGAGTCTGAAATAATTTTTAAAAAAGAATCTAAGTGTGAGATAAGGGGGGTAAAGGGGAATGAGGAAGGTGAGGGGGAAGGGTGAGTGAGTCTGACACTTCTTAAAAAACGTTTAAGTATAGAGTGTGTGATAATGTGAGGTAAGTGGAGTATGAAGGTCCAAGAGTTTGAAATATTTCTAAGTATGAAATAAAAATGGGGGAGTAAGGTGAGTGAGTAGAGTGTCGGGTTGGAGAGTGAGGTGATTTCGAAAGGACCTAGAAATGTTTATGAGTATGGAGTGAGTGTTAAATAAAAGTGAGGAGGAATAAGGAGTAAGAATTATATAATTCTGAATGTTACTAAGGGAAAATGTAAAAGGGGTATTATGCCCATAAAAATGTGGATATATTTATGAACAATTAGCCTTATTTCACATGAAAAATTGCGTCATTTTTTTCATAAATTTTAAACCTGGATATCTTGAGCATACGAACTCAGATTTTCGATCCAAAAAATGAATGAAGAAGATATGAATAAGGGATACACAATGAACGTATAATAGTTCAAAAAAATTCATCTTCCGATATAATTTTTTTTATTAATCCAAGAGCAGGAAAATATAGTTGACCAAATTTTGGTCAACAACTGGCTCCAACTGTGGGACAGTGACCCCCTAAGGGTTGTTGAGAACACCAGAATATCAAGACCAACTACCTTCTCCATTGGGCTATGGATTCATCTTCAAAATGAATTCTTGTAATTCTTCTTATTTCATGGAGTTACCTTCAAGTTTGATTTCCTTATTATGCAACATTGTTATAGGTGAATCCTCCTGCGGACAAGCAGATTCCCTCTTGGTCTCTAGACTCCTAAGGCAAAGGCAGAAAAGTTCTTAAAATGGACACTGACATCCTTTTTAGATCTAATTAAGCTAATATATGAAGAGGAAGAAGAAGGATATGTACCTTGTTAACAGTGTTTGTCCTCACAAGATCCAAGATGAGCTCCAATCTTGAGCTCCTCGATAGGTCTTGTAAAACAAAGATACAAAAAATTCATATTCTATTGATATTAGCTCAAATATAGATCTATCTACTGAAGACAAACTCATGTGGAACAAACATAAGTTTGAAAGAACAGGCCAAGCATTGATATATTGATAAGAAAAAGTAAAAGTACTTACAATCTTTTAATGAAGGTGCGGCAGATTCTTCCAGATCTCCTTGTCCAACCCCTTTGCTCAAGTAATCTACAATGATTTCTTATTACCTATGAGATCATAGGTTTCATATCTCCAATATTTTATGTTAATACCACTTATAGGATCATAAGTTTGGTATCAATCTCTAATGTCTCTTTCACCATGAGGAGGCCTCCTTATATAACCTTGGAGAAGCCCAACCACTTGAGAGATATTTGGGATAAGTTGAGGATTCTTCTCCTTCAGTTTAGGATCTTCCATAAGATCATTCCTTGACCTTCTATTCGAATCCAACCACCTTCATAAATTGAGGGGATTCTTCCTTGTTTTAGCTCAACAAACCAAAAATCCGCTCAGAAAAGGTAGCGCTCCCCCAAAAGGGTACACAAAGCATTTGAACGCTCCCCCAAAGATGCCCAGGGAGAGTTGGCACTCCCTAATAGTGGGTAGGGGAGCGTTTCTCTTCAAAATCCATTTTTGAGTGGTTTTTCCAGTGACAAAAGGCTTGTACTCCTTGTCAACCGATTTCTCTTCTTCAAAACTAGTCTTTGAGGTGTCTTAAGTGTCCTTATGATGTCATTAGAAGCACGACATAGGCAAGATGGCAGTATGATGTTTGTGACACTTGCGACACTTGTGGTCAATATGTGACACTTTCGGACAAGATGCAACACTTACAACACTTGTAATGACGACGCTTGCGACACTATTGAAGTGAGTAATTTTGATGTGTAAAAAAAATTGAACAAAAATATGTACATACATGATCTACCTTCCCTAACTTACTTGAAAGAAAGGGCAACCTTAAGTGTAGGAATATTTCCAATGGAGCCATTCAAGCATTGATCTTATTTGTGGAATGAACTCCATCACTATGGAATACACTGAAACTTGTACCATTGAGTCAAGGGAACTCTCAATATGTACTGAAGAAATATTGAATAAGGTGTGTTGAGGATATGATTTTGTTTCTTCTCCAACAGTGCTCTGGAACCATAATTCAATGAAATCAATTCTTGGTTGTTCAAAAATATTATTTCCTTTGACTTGATGGATAATTTCCAATCGTAACATTCTTTCAATTCTCTCCTTATCATTGTCTACGTCCAAGATTCTTGATTCATTAGAAATGTCTTGAAAAGACTTTTCCTTCATGTAATGGCCATCTTTTTCATTATTATTCTCAAGATCCATTTCTTGCACCAATTGTTCTTGTTGTTAAGGCTCTTTAGGCTTTTCATCGTCTATTACAAGGCTGAAATCTTCTTGTGTATTTGGTGGAGGCTCGTCAATTTCATCAAATTTGTTGCTTGAAATATCTTAATATGGAGTATATAGGAGGCTAAAATTGTCTTCTTGTAATTTGGAATTTCCATCTTCCTCTTCAGCAACATGACTTGACATAGAAATTTCATCCACTCTTTGATTATATTCTTCTTCAAAATTGGTCACTTTGTTATCTTGCTTCCATATGGGAGAGGATGGGTGGGCAACAATACTTAAAACATCAGTAAAAACATATGAATGCACTTTTGGGATGAACTTTTCTGCAACTAGATCTTCTAACACATCCTAGCTGGTAATGGAGTTAGGCATTAATGAACTATACCATTCAAGAGAATTCCCTCATAGATTTTGTAAGAATATTCTACATGTAACATTGTCTTCAGTAAGGTTGAAATCATAACATGTACCTTTAAAATTAATCAAGTGTTTCTCTGCATCTTTTGAACCATCCCCAAAGAATGTAGAAAAAATTTCAATAGAAATATCATACATTTGGAAATCTACTTCTTAAAGGGGTTTTAAGAACTCGCCTCCTTCTTTGGGTATTTCTCCCTTTTGTCGAGTCTTGTAAATACATTGATGGGATTGATGGGGAATATAAAGGAGCATCATGACATGAATTAAATCCTTCAATTTGAGTCTTTCCAATGGAATTTCAAAGGATTTCATTCTCCTAAATCCTCAGTGCTTCTTAGGTATTTTTGAAATTACAAAAAAGGTATGACATATTTTAATAATCCTTTTACAAATCCCTTGCATTTAGAACACACAACAATTTTCTTGAATCTTTTTTTCGAAACTTTGAGCCATGGAGATTTTGATTCTTCAATCTGATATGAAGTTAGGCCTCAAAAATCTTGAAAAATAAATGTCATCCCCGGTATGGTCGCAAAAAATGTTGATGCTTGAATCGGTCAGGACCGAAATGACAACCTCATGAGGATATGAATCCTCTTGCATTTTTAGAGAGGTGGTACTCCTCTTTGGCTAAAATATATATCTTGAATATCTTGGATTAGGAGAGTGCTAGGCAACAAACCCTAAATCTTTATTTCTTGATATTATGAAATAAAATGGTTCTTCAATAACTTGAATACAATCTTTATGTGCAACAAAAAGTCTTTTTACAATAAGAAAATATTGGAGGGATTGAACATCAGAATTAAATTGTGATCAACATCACACACAATCTTCTTAATCATATATAAATGCATCCATATCTTCTTCACAAGAAATAGGAGAGAATAATTTGATCATCTCAAAGAATTTAAAAAAGAGTACTCCTATCAAGGTCAAAAGAGAATTTGATAGGTCAACCTCAAATGTCTCATACTTAAAACTCAAAGTTACAAGATACAGTCAAGATCAATCCCGAATCAATTCTTTGTGGAGTTTATTCATGAAAAATGTTCTTCATTGCAAAATATTTGACAGTCATGTATATGGTTGTAAATATTGCATGATCATACAAGAATATTCTATAGAAGAATACAAGAAGAACATTCAGGAACTTAGCCTTGTGCCCAACTCAAAGATTCAAGCATAAAGCTATGAGAAATGGTGGAGAGGAAGAAAAAGAGTGGAGAAGATGGAGATTTATTTACTTTGATCAAAAGTTTGGGTGTACATGCATGGTTGTTCTTTCTTTTTTATTTGATCTTCTACCCTGCCCCTCTGACAATTCTGATTGTTGGAACCTTTGATGAAGCCTCTTTTCTCTTTTAAGATGAGATTTTCTAACTACTTGAGTAGTTAAGGTTTTTTTCTCTCTTGAAATTCTCGTAAAAGTTTCTTCTTGAAATATTATCTTTAATTAATGCTTCATTAAGTCCTCATTTATAAACTTACATTATTAATATTCGAATATTTCAAATGGGTCATTTTCCCTTTTTAATAAAAGTTTTTTAAATAAACTTTTATTTTTCAAAATTTAATTAATTTTCTATTAAAAGAGGATGATTGTATTTTAATTGTATGGAAATGAAAACTAATTTTTTACCCATGTAAACCAATTCTGATGTGATTTTAGTATTCTTATATTTCCAACGATATAAATTTTGCGCAGATATGTTGCCCGGATCTAAAGATATGAACTCATGAAGTTCAGTTGTCACGCAGGCTGATTAAAAACTGAAGCTGACTGATATTCTAATTTATTTGAAATATGTAGCAAAATTAATCCCTTTCAAACTATACCATCATCTTCTACATCTAAATACCTTTCCAACAGCATAAATTTTGTGTGATTTCGACACTCGGAGCTCAAGTTATGGCCTCTGCAAGATCTACGCTCAACTATCGTCCATCAAAATTGACGGGCAAATCTCAGCCCTTAGATGAATTTTGTGCTCTCGATTAATTATTTGCCACGTGTAAGGATATTATTGGATGCCATGTGGAAATCCTCCATAGGATTAAACTGATTTCCATGTCATCCAAGGAAATTTGGGCACATGGCATAAGGTTACATGTGAATAAAATAAAATAATATATATATATTTGTGAAAAGTTAAAGGTGAATAATATAATAATAATAATGTTTTATGAAAAATGGATAAGTGTGGGAGGCATGGGAGTGTAGGAAAGGGGGAAAAGGTATTATAGGGGGGATGTTAGAAATGTAGGTGGTGGAAAAGGGGAGGGATAAATGTAGGGAGTGAGGTGAGGGGGAGTGACGTAGGGTGAGGTAAGGGGAAGGGTAGTAGGGTGAGGTAAGGAAAAGGGTAGTTAGGGAGGGGGAGAAATAAGGAGAGGAATTTTGGGCTCGCGGAGGGGAGGTATAGAGATTCTAACCCCTTGTGTCTGAAACAATTTTAAAAAAAAAATCTAAGTGTGATATAAGGGGGCAACACAAACAATTTAAAAAAAAAAAAATGTAAGTGTGAGATAAGGGGGTAAAGGGGAGTGAGGAGGGTGAGGGGAAGGGTGAGTGAGTCCGACACTTCTTTAAAAAAATTGAAGTACAGAGTGTGTGAGAATGTGAGGTAAGTGGAGTATGAAGGTCCAAGAGTTTGACATATTTCTAAATTTAAGTATGAAATAAAAAGGGGGATAAGGTGAGTGAGTAGAGTGTCAGGTTGGGGAGTAAGGTGAGTTTGACAGGACTTAGGATTTTTTATGAGTATGGAGTGAGTGTTAAGGAAAAGTGAGGAGGAATAAGGAGTAAGAGTTAAATAATTTTGAATATTATGAAGGTAAAATATAAGAGGGGTCTTAGGCCCATGAAAATGTGGATATATTTATGGACAATTAGTCTTATTTCACATGAAAAAGGCGTTATTTTCCACATAAATTTTACACCTGGATATCTTGAGCATACAAACTCGGATTTTTGATCCAAAAAATGCGTGGTGAAGTTGTGACTAAGGGATACACAGTGAAATTATAATAGTTCTAAAATTTTCATCTTCTGATATCATTTTTTTATTAATCCAAGAGTGGGAAAATATAGTTGACCAAATTTTGGTTAACAATAGTCCAACTAGATTTTTTTTTTGTGACTTGTTCCCGCAGAAAGTGGAACTTAATAGAAATATATTTGGTCTTGGAATGCATCACTGGATTCTTGTATATTCTTATAGAACCGATGTTGTCATAGAGTATTAGAATATGCTCATCATATCTCACTTGTATGTCTTGCAGGGTTTGCTTCATCCAGAGAATATGAGTACAACATGTTGTTGCTACGATATATCTTGCTTCTGTTATGGATAAGGATATTGAAGATTTTTTTTTCTCAACCAAGACACTAAGTAGTCACCTAAGTATAGATCTTCTCCACATGTACTTATTTTTTCATCAATATTGCATGCTCAATCTGCATCTATGTAGGCGACCATAGTTAACTCATATCATTTTACATACCATAGCCCAAAATCTATTGTTCCTTTAAAATATTTGAAGATCCTTTTCACTGCTAGAACATGGGTTTCCTTTGGTGCCACTTGAAATCATGTGAGATTTCCAATTTCTTTCATTACATTTGGTCTTGAAGTGATCACATAGAGTAGACTACCCATCATTGACCTATGAATTCTTTGATCCGCTTATTTAGATTCATCATATTTTCTCAACTTGCAACCGATAACCATAGGAGTACTCATAGGTTTACAGTCTTCCATTTTGAACTTCTTTAACATTTCATTGGTGTACTTGGTTTGGGAAATTAAAATGCCTTCATCTAGATAAGATATCAGGAATCCCAAGAAGAAATTCAACTCCCCAAGTAGGGACATTTCAAATTCATTATCTATATCCTTGGGAAAATTTTGATTCAATCTATCATCATCACTTCCAAAGATGATTTCATCAACATACACTTCAATAATAATCATATTTCCTTGATCCACTTTTATGTAGAGGTTATTATCTACATTTCCCCTTCTGAATCCTTGTTGTTGTAAGTACATTTCCAATCTTGAGAAGCAAGTTGTCGAAACTTGCTTAATTCCATATAGAGCTTTATTCATTCTGCAAAAATAGTCTTCCTTTTCTGATAGTAGAAACCCTTCTGGTTATTCTGTGTAGATTTCTTCTTCTAATTATCCATTTATAAAAGTTTGTTTTACGTCCATCTGATACACTTTTATCCTTTTTGAGCATGCATAATCCAATAACATTATGATTGCTTCTATTATGGCCACGTGAGCAAATGTTTCTTCAAAATCTGTTCCTTCAACTTGAGCATATCCTGTGCACACTAGTCTTTCTTTGTTTTTGGTGACCTGCCCATCTTTGTTTAGCTTGTTTTTGAAGACCCATTTTGTCCCAAACACATTTTTTTCTGTTGGTATTGGAACTGGTTTCCATGTCTCATTATTCTTTATTTTATTTAGTTCTTCTTCCATAGCCTTAATCCAATGTTCATCATTTATAGCTTCATCAAAGTTACTTGGTTCAACTGTGGACAATAATGAAAAATGTACTTGTTTAGGTTTCTATGTTTGCCTTATTCTTCTGGTTTCTACTCCGGTGCTTCTATCTCCAATGATTTGTTCTGGTGGATGATTCTTCTGAAACTAGTGGTTAAGTGTCCTAGAAGGTGTCTGAAAATCATGTTGGTTGTTTTCTTCTTGTTTATATTCTAGTTTCTTTTCTTTTTGTTGTTCTTATTCTTCTTCCTCTTCTTCTTGCTTTAGTTCTTCATTTTCTTACTCTTCAAAGATGTTTGAATTTTTGTTTTCCTTCCTGGTCTTCAGTAAGTTTGTTTCATCAAATTTTACATTGATGCTTTCCACTATTTTGTTGAGTATTAGATTGTAGCACTTATATGCGTTGTTTTTGCATGAGTACCCAACAAATATTCCTTCATCCACTCGAGAGTCAAATTTTCCAATCTTCTTGTCTTCCATTTTTATATAACAGTTGCTTCCAAACACTCTAAAGTGCTTGACATTAATCAAATTCCTTTCCATAAATCATATGGAGTCTTATCACTATTACTTATGATCAATCCTTTGTTCAATAAATGAATGGTTGTATGCACTTGTCCTCAAAAGATATCATTTAGCTTGGAGTCATTCAATATGGTTTTGGTCATTTCTTGTACATTTATTTTTTTCCTTTCAGCAACTCCATTTTGCTGAGGTGTTCTAGTTGTTGAGAATTGTCTTTTTATTCCCTAGCGTTCTTCACAGAAACCCCTATATTCATTTTAAGTAAACTCACCTCCATTATCTGATCTTAAGCATTTTATTTTCAAATTAGTTTCATTTTCAACCAGTTCCTTGAATACCCTGAAACATTCGAAAGATTCTGACTTTTTCTTGAGGAAGCAAACCCAGGTCATTCTAGTGTATTCATCAATGCATAGCATGAAGTATTGTTCACCATCCACTACTTTTGTTCTCGTGGGCCCACATAAATCAATGTGTACAATCTCCAATGTTTTTGCCGTGTAGTATTCCTTTGCCTTGAATTCAACTTTTGTTTGTTTTCCATGTTGACAATGCTTGCACATAGTATTTGTTGGCTTTATAATTTCTAGAATTTATCTTACAACTTGCTTCTTTCTGATCTTGACAATATTATCGAAGTGTACATGACCCATTCTCGTATGCCAAAGACAACTTCCATCTTCTTTTCCCAAATAACATATTTCTTCTTCGATCTCATTCAAGATGTATATGTTGTTTGGAGTAATTGTCATTGTTGTCACAAGTCTTCCTAATCCTTCTTTCCTTATTTCACATTCTTTTGAATTGAATATAAGGTTGTATCCATGATCACACGTTTGGCTCACACTCAGAAAATTGTGCTTCATATTTTCAAAAAGTAGTACATTTTCTACCACAACATCTTTGTTTCCAAGAATGAATGTACCTTTTCCTATCATTTTGGCTGAGTTATCATTATCAAATGTGGCAGACCCCTCTTTTTATTTATTTAATGTTACAAATATCTTTGTCTCCAAACATATGCTTTTAGCATCCATTGTCAATATACCAATGGCTTCTTCTATTTTGGGATTGTAAGGCAAACCCACATTCCTCAACCTTCAAATCTTATTGCTTCCTTTTCCAAGTTCTTGCTTGTTCCCCTATATGATTGAAAGGAACATGCCTAGTTTTCCTTCAAGAAACTATTAAATCACTTTTGCAATTTCTTTCTATGTGTCCAAAATTGATACATTTGTAGCTTTCAATTTCGTAACCCAGAGCACCAAAATTGTTATAATTCTTGTCAAACGCCTCATGAGGATTTCTCAGATAATTTCTTTCATAATGATTCTTGGGATTTTCATAGCTACTTATGTTCCAGGTCATGGATGATTTTAGGGGATAAATTTCGCTCGTGGGCTAATTTTCCATGGTTTTTCCCAAAAAAATATTCGTTATTTTAAAAATGATTCACCCAAATTAAATCGCCAAACATTTTATAGTTGGCATATGAAGGATTAGTAAGATTCACTAAGGTTTATACATTTTAAAACAAATTTCCATCCTTAAAATCATACATGTTCCAGGTGTTTCTACCCTTTGCATAGGCTATACAATTTATGGCTTTATGCCCAAAATTATTGCAAGAATAACACAAGCTCAGAAAAATATGTTGGTACATGGGTGTGGGTGATATTCTAGTTGGTGTTGTTCTTCTAAAATCATGATATTCTTCTTGGGTCTTCTTCATTGTTGGTTTTTGATTCCATGTTCCTTTTAATTCACGATTTTCTTCTTGATTCTTCTTTATTTCTAGTTTTTGTATGTCCTCCTTTAGTGGCTTGCATTCTTGTTTCTTGATGGAACCCTTGATAGTATCTGCATAAATTCTTTGATCTACTTCATTTCCTATCATCATAGAGCTTGAACCATCATCAATATTATTTTGTTTGTATCCAAGTATAGACTTGTCATATAATGGTTTTTTATTGTAGATGATTTTGTCTAGTATTTTGGTGTTATTGCCAAAATTTATTTAAATGTCCTTCTTTTGTAGTTCCTTTCTTAGTGAGACTATTTCAGCTTCCATATTCTCTATTATTTTCTTATTTTCTTCTAGTTGTCTCTTGAGTGTTTCTTCAATCATTTTGTATTCTTCCAGCTGAATCCTTATATCTATGATAGTCTTCTTAGCTTCTTCAAAAATTTTACTAGGGTTTTGAAATCCTTCCTTCAGTTTACTTAACTCTTCTTTGAGAGACTTGTTTTTCTTCCTTGCTATCCTTAGATCACTTAAGACATTGATCAATTCTTCCTTAAGATTCAGTTCTTCTTCTTCTTCATAATATCATTCATTATTTTCAGTAGTTTCCTCTTGAGTCTCTAACGCCATGAAGAGTACTCTTCTTGAGTCACTGTCACTATCATCATCTTCATAGGTTGAGGAACTATCATCTTTTGAATAGAGGATTTTCTTTTTTTTAAATATTCCTTTATTTGTTTCCTTGTCTATTTTATGATATTTCTTTTCTTTCTTAGGAAATTATTCTTCATCACTATCTGAACTCCTTGCATAAGGAAATTTGGAATCAAAATGACCAACTTTACCATAATTAAAGCATTTGAAAGGAAGCTTACCTTTGTACTTTTCGGTTCCTCTTTTCATCTTTCTCACAAAGTTGGATTCTTCTTCATTGTTTGAATCATCACTATTGCTAGAGTAGGGTTTTGACTTTCGCTTGTTCTTTCTTGTCTTCTTGGAGGCTTTGAAAGATGCTTCCCTTCTAGATGGATTTTCATGTTTTGTTCTCATTTCATATGCTACAAGTATTCCATGTAATTCATCCACGCTCAATGTATCCAAACCTTGTATTTCTTCTAGAGATGATATTTTAGGGTCAAATCTCATTGGGAGAGATCTTCGTATCTTTTGCACAATAACTGAATTTTAAATATTTTCTCCCAGAACTCTTATAGTATTCACAATTTCATCAACTTGGAGAAAATAAGTTGCAATATATTCATCTTCCTTCATTCTCAGATGTTCAAATTTTCCTATGTAAGTCTGAAGCTTGGCCCCTTTGACTTTAGCATATCCTTCATAAAAATTCTTGAGCTTGTCCCAGACTTCCTTTGTAGACTGACAATGCATAACCTCAAAAAATGGAGTCTTTCGGACCACTTAGAATGGAATTTATAGCCTTTGAATTGTATTCACTGAGATTTTTCCTAACATTTTACGTTGGGGGAGAAGTCGGTGCAGTGTATTCATTTACTATAGTTTGCCAAACATTAAATCCTTGTTCCTGCAAAAATGCTCTCATTCTTATGCTCCAAAAAACATATTTTTTTCCATCAAGCAATGGTTTTCCATTTTTGGTAAATTCCCCTTACTTATCCATGATCTTCCTTCTAGTGGTTAGACTATTCCTAAAGGAACCTACTATAAAACCAATTGTTAGAATATTCAAGAGTACTGAGAGGGAGGTGTTGAATCGGTATAGAGTTATTTCAACAATTTTGAACTTCAAGAACTACATGAATATTAATCATTAATCATATAATTCATCATCACATAAACGCATACACATTGCACACATATTTTTATGTGGAAACCCAACCGGGATAAAACCACTGAAACTTTTCTTAAGCAGTTTCAAGATTTTACAAGCACGCACTCCTTGTGTTTTCCAGCACCTACTAGAAGGAGACACCAATCCCCTTGTAATATTTTAAATGATGATGCAAGATCAAATCAACCTTCAAATACAATCCCAATATGACTTTAAATCTACATAAGAAATTGCTCAGAATTGTACCTCAAATATGCAAACTTGTAAGATTCACCACGAGCTCAATTTTTTATTTTTTATTCTGAAACTTGGACCTCAAATATAAAGGTATTCTCTCACTCTAATGCAATAAATGGAATTAAATTCGGAACTACTAAGCTTCATATGTAACCATTTTAACTCGAACATCAGTTTGGAGTCACAAACCCTAACTTCCAACAAGTATAACTTTGTACCTGTAATGAATCGGGATCTGAAACTTGTACCCAATATTATTTGATATATTCTCTAAAATTATTCCAATTTTCGCTCCTTGAATCATCCCCAAAAACTAGTTATAGAAAAAATGACAAGATGACTCATTTTGAAGAAGAAAACCCTAGTTTTAAAAACCCCAACTTCCACTAAGTATAACTCAAAACCTGTAATGAGTCAAGACCTGAAATTTGTACCCAAGGTTCTTCACTATCACTTTTGAAACACCTCCATGTTTCTCTATCTAAATTATTCTAGAAAAAATTTATATCGAAAATTCCAAGATGGCCTTCAAAGAAAAACCTTGGAACAAATCATCACAAGACTTCATCTTCCCTTGGAATTTCTCCCTTCTTCACTTCATCTTCCCATGGAAATTCGCTCCTCTAGTATGAAACTAACTTATCTTCCTTGGCTAGGTCAAATTGGTGTGTTCCAAATGCCAAATGAGGCTCATCTTATTTATATGAGTCTTCTCCACATGAGGGGGTGAGACCAAGGGTCGCAACTTTTGGGTCGCACCACTTCCTTAAGGATGGTTGACCTTAGGATCTTCTTTACTTTACTTTAGGGGATTCTTCTCTTGGCTCTAGGGGATTCTTAACTTGGATTTAGGGGCTTCTTCTCTTGGATTTAGGGGCTTCTTCACTCGTCTTTAGAGGCTTCTTCATTTGACTTTAGGGACCTTAGTTGTAGGGCTTGTTCAAGCATCCATCAAGGCTCCATTTGTGTACAACTCAAAGTGGGCATGTGGAAACAACCACATATTATCTCATCCCGTGAGGGCCATGCTTAAAAGATACACCATAAGGGGACCACTTTAGAATTATATACACTTATCTCAAGGCTCCTTCAAGGTTCTTGAAGGCTTCTTCAAATAATCATCACTTTTAGGGGCCTATGGGATTTGATTTAGGGATTCTTATAAGGTTGATATTAATGAAAACCAATTTTCCTGGGAGAGGGATCACCCCCACCCCCCAAAACCAATGAATTTGTTTGTTTTTTTTAATTTAATTTTTTTATATTTGTTTTTTTTTTTGTTTTTTTAACAGTTATTTTAAAAAATTTATTTACTATTTTTTTTCATTTAGTAGAAAAAACAAAAAAAATTAAATTAAATTAAATTTATTTTTTTCTCTCTCTCTTTTATTTGTTTTTATTGTGTTCTTCTTTTCTCTTTTTCTCTCTCTCTTTTTTTCATTTTTTTCAATATTTTTTGTAACAGTACTAGGCTTTCATGCCATGGTTTTTGAAATGTTACAATTCTAAGCCCTCCAAAAAATAGGGTGTTATTGATAGCATATCTTTTCAAATTAGGGGTTGATTTTAGTATTTTGGTTCCAAGGGTACTAGTTGTCAAGACCACGATTTAAAAAAACTTGCAACTTTATTTCTAAAAAAAGGGGGTGTTACTGGGAGCACCACTTTTCAATTCAATGGTTGATTTTGAGGTTTTGATTACAATGATACTAGTTTTCAAGTCCAGAGGTTTCAAAGAAGTTGTAGTTTTAACCTCAAAAATAAAATAAAAAATGGTGTCGTTGTTAGAATCACGTTTTGATCTGGGGATTGATTTAAAGTTTTTTTCAACAACATTATGACAGTGTTAAGGCCATGGTTGTAAAACGTGGTTATGTTAATGCCCTCAAAAAGGGTGCCAATGGTAGTAC
>JZKD02S0671465.1:224211-235619 GCA_000966675.3 Picea glauca | reverse complement strand
GGAGTTATGTTCCTTGTAGACATGTCAAAGAGAGAAATAATCAAAAGTGTCCAAAATTATGATAACTTCATCAAGTAAGGGAAGAAGAGTGATATTATGACATTTTTGTAATTTCTGTGTCCAATTTATGACAAACATTGAGTCCCCCAAAAACTGAATTTAGTTTTTTCCCTTTTCCCCCACAAAGATCAATAATAGTTTTAAGGCCACCAATTCAGTGAAATTGTTTGTGCTCGTCCCCAATCCCATTTTAATTTTAAATGTGACTTTAGAGAGGAAAATTATTGCTCCCCCCCCCCACAGGTTGTTTTGAGAGGCTCCATCGAAAAAGGCCCATGGCCTGGAATGATCCACTTGTTCCTCCTGTGCAACAAGGACATTACTTACACCTTTTTCTTGTGGGAAATGGGATAGAATACACAGGCCCTGAATTGCAATAATATTTGGGAGAGATAGCTTGTCTTGAAAGATGGTATCGTTTCGAGCTAGCTAGACTCCCTAGTTTACAATTAGCGATAGTGCCTTGATATTGCAATAAGAGGGATTGGCAAGCCATCCATGCCAAGCGATTTCAATCGAATGTCCCTACCATATACAATTTTGACCCACAACCATGGAGAATTCTTGCCAAATCTGTTTGACAAAAGGGCAGTGAAAGAAGAGATGAGTTAGTGATTCCTCCCTTGCTTTGCATAATGAGCACTAGCCTGGGCCTTTTACGTTCCTTTACTTCATTTTGTCCCAAGTGGGAACCTCGTTTGCAATTAGAAACCACATGAAAATGTGGGATTTTAGTGGGAAATTCACTTTCCACAGACTCCGCCAGCACCAAACTAGTTCCCTTTGAAGCAAAGCAATATTGAGTTGAGTATAACCAAGTTTCAGGGTATAAACACCATGTGAAGCATGTTTCAATACCATTTCATCTTCCCTTTATGTTATTCGTATGTGGGCTCTTTTGAGGGAACTAATGAAAGTCTCCCAAGATATTTATAGGTCGCTTTCCAATCCAAGGAGCTCTGGTCCCTTCCATTCTTTACTTCAAATGGTAGTACGAACCAGATATGAAATTTGATTGATGAAGTGGAGACCTTGGGTGTTTAGCTGTTGAATCGGTGTATGAGGAATAATATGGTTGTGACCACTTACCATCCATGGATCAATTCCTATGCGTTCCTTAGTGCCATTCCCAATTTTCCAAGCCAATCCTTCTCCAATTACTGGGAAGGATAATGGCATCCTTCCAAATAATTGAGAAATTTGTGCTTTCTTTCACTAGGTTTATGATCCATTCCTCCAACGACAAAGGGTGTATATATTTATGAGTAATCACCTTAGTCCACAAGATTTTTGTAGTGATTAGTCTCCAACCCAATTTAGTCGCCAAAGATTTGGAAAACATGAAAAAAAAAATTCAGTCCCCAACCTCCAAGAATTTTTGGGGCTACTAGTAAATCCCATTTAACCCAAGGCAGAACATATTTCTCTTGATTTCCATCCCATAGAAATTTGAAGCATACCCTCCTAATATTCTTCAATATTCCTTTGGGAATCCATGCCAGAGACATCAAGTATACTAGAATTGCTTCTAACATTGATTTTACCAAGACCAGAGTACCTACTCGAGAGAGTTATTTCAAACTCCATGATTTTAGCCTCTTGTCCAGTTTGGCTAGTAGCCAGTACTGATCCTCCTTCATGTAGCAATTTGGTTTTAATTGGAATCCCAAATATTTTAGACCTATATCAATCTTGCATAGCTCATAGGGAAAGAAATATTGGTAATGTTGAATTTCATCATCTTCCATATTGTGTATTGAAAGTGTGGATTTGCTCTCATTTATTTTCATTCTCGTTGCCCTTCCAAATAGCTCCAAGATTGATTCCAATTTATCTGCATCCCCCTAATCCCATTGCAAAAAATCAACACCTCATCCAAAAACAGGAGATGTGATAGTCTAAGAGTAGGTGTAATATCTATTCCCTGAAAATCCCCTTGGATGTTTGCATTTTTAATTTCTCTATTGATGCCTTATGCTACTAGAAGCAATAGAAGCGGAGAAAGACGAAATCCTTTTCTGAGGCCATACTCAGAGTTAAAGAAACTTGGTGTTGCCCCATTAATAAGGAATACAAAAGATACGGTTGAAATACAACTCATCACCCAGTTGATGAAAGGCACCTCAAAACCAAGGTGAGGGAGTAAAATCCTGATATATAACTAGTTGACTCTATCATATGCCTTTGAAAGGTCAATTTTTAGCACTGCTCCTTTGACTTTCCTTGTTTTAATACTATGTAGAGCTTCATGTGCAACCCCAATAGCTTCATTAATTTGTCTTCCTTCCAAGAAACCAAATTTTTTTCTAGAGATTTTATCTGAGAGAATAAACTTAATTCTTCTTGCAATTACTTCGGATACCACCTTATAAATGCAGTTACACAGAGATATTGGTTTGAAATATTCTAATGATTTGGGGTCATCCAAATTGGGTATTATAAATATAAAGGTTGCATTGAGGGGAGCATGCATGTGGCCTTATGTGTAGGATTCTTCTATTACTTTCAAAATATCCATCCTAATAAGCTCTAGAAACCCAAAAGGAATTCAATAGTCCATCCATTCGGACCTGAGATTTTTTCCTTCTAGAAGTTGTGAAGGACCTCCTTTAGCTCCTCTTCCATGACCACTTCATTTTCAGATCCTGGAAAAAATGAGGTCATCCTGACAATATATGCAATGCGGACTCTGTCATCCTCCTTAAAAAAATTATGGAAGTGACTCATTCCTAGTGGCTAGTTCATCAAAAAAGGAGACAAATCTTCCCGAAGGGTCATTTAGGCTCCAAATAGTATTTGAGAGCTTCCTACCCTTTGCATAAGATTGAAAAAAATTGGTATTATATATATATATATATATATGAAGAGACACCTCATAATGAAGGGTCGTGTATCTTCACAAAAGGGAACCCCTGCATGGGTATTAATACACCACTCATTTCTCATTTATAACCATCTCATATTTTACTCATATATATATATATATATATATATATATATGGATTTCTTCACATTCCAAGTATTATGGGTATTTCGTGTATGAACTTGATTGGTTCACCACATTGGTATGAGAGCCTCTTTTCTAATCCTGACCTTTGGCCATCCAAATCTCTTATCCACTAAAATAAAATTTTGGAGTTTCTCTTCTGGTCGAATGGTCACAACTGGCTTTTGGCCATTATCTATTAGAAAAAAAAAAGTGATTCCATTGCAATTTTAATGTCCAAAAGTTCTTTTGAAAAAAAAAGAAAAAAGTCTGCTATTTATCTTATCAAGTCACATTTGGTATTAAAAGTCCATGAATTTCATGAAACAAGAATTACTTTGTTGCAAGGAAAATCTCAACCACAAAAATGATGCCACAACCATAACCCAATCAAACAAACTAGCCACTAGTGATATCAATCAAGTTCTAAATAAGTTCACTAATTATACGGAAGTTGGAATTATGAATTCCACACAACATTCTAATTTTTTGGTGAAATGTCCTTTTTATGCAAAGGAGTCTACATATCCATCATTATTCAAGATTTGACATGTATTTTGCTCCAATTGTTACAAAACCTTTTCCTTAATTGAATATCAAAATGATGCACAACTGAAGGAAATAGATACTGTGAAGTTTTTAGATGGAATTCAAAGAAAACTTATGCAAACTTTCAGTGAAAATTCAATGAGACAAGAGAAATTAGATATGTGTCGAGACAAGGAGGGTCACCTCAAATGAAAATATGATATTGACAAGGAGGAACCGACAACTCAAGAATCAAAGGAAACGAAATCCAACTTGCAAGTTGAGCATCAAACACCACTCCTACAAGATGCCACAAGACAATGTACAAAAACATTGTGGTTGAAAGGTCAAGAAGACAACTCACATGTAAAAAATTTAGAACAAAAAATAGCCAAACTTCATCAAAACAACAAGATTTCACAACAGAAATATAACAATCTCAAGGACATGTTTCACAAGGAACTAATGGAAAAGGACTAGGAAATTTGTCGTTTAAAATACCACAATCAAAAGTTACTTAATTAGATCAAGAATTCAAAAGATACAAAAAAAATGCGTTCAAAAGTGGGAACAAGACAATCAAGATCTCGGAAATAAATTATCAGAAAAAGAGGAATAAAGTTCACACTTAATAATCATTAATCAAATATTGTTAGAACAAATCAAAGAACTAAAAGACAAGGCAGAGAATTGAGACATAAAAAAAAGTTGAACAATAAAAAAATGAAGAGTTTGCACACTTAAAGAATCATAATAAAAACCTACTCACTTAAATCAAGAAGCTTAAAATGATAAGAAATCTCTGGAAAGCAAAGTAGAACAACTTATCAAAGAAGCATTGAATTCTTCAGAAGAAAAAATCCAAGTTGTGGGAAAATAAACAAATACAAATCCAATCCACATAATAACTAAAGAAAACGCCAATCTAGTAGAATTAAAAACATATTCATAAATTCCAAGTGAAGATTCAACAACCAACCAAGCAATTTTGAAGTTGCAGAAGACAATTGGTTTAAATGAATCTATATGTATTTTCTACTATTTATGTTTGGATGAGAATGAATATGGATATTTTCTTTTCTTTCTATAATTGTTATTATATAAATTCAGTTTGTGAAAAATATGTCATGAAAGAAAACATTATTTGAATAAATATATGATACTTTATGTTTTGTTGAAGCTAAGAGGGGTGCACACTAGTTTAATGATTGGGCCCTTATTTTTCCTAGGCACTTAAACCCATATTTGACTAAGGTGACCTTCCACCTACTAGTGAACCAAGAATTAATATTATTATGCTCAAAATAATTTATTATATGAATTCAAGATGCAATGATGTCCTTTCAATGACCATCCTACCTTCTATATGAGAAGGAGAAGGAAACCTAAATGAAGTGGGGGGAGGGGTGGAGAATATGTATGCTTGAATTCTACTATTGAATTTCAATTCCATGTTGTTTTGATTTCTAAAGTATCCACACGGAAGCCTACAACGATAAGATGGATTACAAAAGAGGTCAATCATTAGGGTGAAAATGAGTCTACTTTCTTTTGAAGGTATGTTTGTTAAATTACTTTTATGCAATATAGATTTTTATTATATCAAGACTAACTCAACCATGAACACAAATTCCGTCTAGACAATCTAGGTGTCAAATTACCTAAAATATTCTTCATTGTCTTAGGCCTATCTCTTTCACTATTTGTTGATTTCAAGTGGCATATGGTTTTGAAAACATCCCACTTGCAAGGAGCTTGCCTAGTCATTGGATACGTTTTTGGGTTATGTATTTAATTGTCCAAGCACTGTGAATCAAATCAAAGTGTTTATGTGGAATGGTGTATTTATATTAATTGCACTTTATGTAGATGATTTAACTATCATTGGGAATAGTGGTAATTCAATTTTTGGTCTGAAAGTGAAATGAAAAGATACATTTGAAATAATCAACTTAGGTTTGTTGTTTGCATCCAAGTTATGCAGTGGGATGATGGTATCTTCATTTCTCAACTAAAGTTATATGCTTTGGAACTCTTGAAGACATTTAGAATGGAAGAGTATAAGTGTTTTTCTACTATGTTTCAATGAAGAGTTACACCGACTAAGGATTGTGCTTCTTTGAAAGTCAATTTTACTATATACCAACAACTTGTTGACAATGTTATTTATTTAACTCATTGTGGTCTAATATTCTTTTTGTTGTTAGTTTAGTCTCCAAGTTCATGTAGGATCTGAAGAAGAGTCATTTGAAGGACACAAAGGGGATTGTTTGGTATATCAAAGGTACATATAAACTTGTCATTAAGAATTTCAATACAAATTTGAATCAATGGATCAAATATATGAACTTTGATTGAGCTAGTGATGGGGATCATTAGACGCAGACTTCTAGCTATGTGTTTTATTATGGAACTAGGTTGATTGTTTGGTCTTGTAAAAAGAAAGAGTGTTGTTTCCTTATCAACCGTCGACATGAATATAGAGAAGCATTGGGTGCTAGAACTAAGTTGGCTTAGATTTGCAACTCAATGGGAGAAATAGGGTTTCCTCATATGGAATCGTTTATAGCATATTGTTCCAATTAGAGTGTAATACAAGTGACTCATAATCCCATTGCACATAGTGAGATGAAGCATGTTGAGCTTCATGCGCACTAGCTTAGATGGTGGGTACAAGATAATGTGGTAAATTTCTTCTATTGCCATACAAATGATCAGATTCTCGATATCTTTACAAATTCATTGACAAAGGCAAAGTTTGTTAAACTTTGATTGATGCTTGGGCTTTAGGATGATGTCATTATGGGGGGGTGATGAGATACTTCCACCTCTTGATCCTCCAATAACTTGTGTTGAAGGGGGAATGTTAGAATTTGTGAATTAAACCTAAATTTTGGTGTCATTCGATAGACTAATTGGGAACTTGATCGATCGACCAAGGGGTTTCCATTGGTCAAATCGGACCAACCAAGCAATCCCAATTAGGTCAAATATAACCAACTAGATGTAAAAACTACCAAGATATGTGTATTGTCCAACCACCTTGGGGTCAACTTGAGTGATCAAGATTAAATAATCAAACTTATTTTAAGGAGATTGGTTGTGCATTGAAGTGCATAAATAGATGGCCTGTGGATAGATCTATATGATAAAATATTATGTGAATAGTGTTGTGTTGTGTAATGTCATAACGGTGTTTCTAAACACCACTGACCCTTCGTGTGTATGTTTTCACAGTTTGTCATAGTTGTTGTATAATTGTTCTGGAGTTAAAAAGTGTAGATGGTTTTGAGTGGCGATCATTGCAATGATAGTTGGTGTTCAACAAATATTCACACTCAAATTTCTATCAGAACATTTGTTGCAATTTTATGTATACCCGAAGCTACTTGCTCACAAAAGAAATCCAAACCCTATTGTAGGAAAGATAGTGTTTAATTTGTGTAAAATAATCGCTTGTGAATTTATTCTCCACCTAGATCATTGTTGGAAACACATTTTTGCACTCGTGTGGATGCAAAAGTATATCATTGTAAATCATTATGGGTTCACTTAAAAAACTTGAACATTCCATTGTTGACACTTCCCTAATTGCTTTGCAAGTGGGAGTATCTATGGTGAAAAGTGTTGTGATGCCATAAATCTATTACGATATTAAGTGTGGTCCACTATATCTCTTTAATTCTTGTAAATATATGCAAATATTAATCAAGCTTGGTTTTCTCTATGTAACCGTACTGGAGATTCACTGGAAATGTTGATAGGGTCGATATCGTATATGTATGGAGAATATATCAAATCAATATTTATTAACTTCATCTTTGTCAATTCTCACCATGAATTCTTATTAGCTTCATTGTTCAAATGTTATATTTTTCTGGAAGATGCCTCTATGACTCCATATGTATCCACTAATTGTCATTGTTGGAGAAATAATTTTAAAAAAAATGAGCTACTTGTTACCATGCCATCTAACACCTTAGTGCAAATCCCTCACAAGGCACAAGACTAGTGAAACATTAGAAGATGTCACCTAGGCAACAACTTCCCTATTTTTAGTGAAGGGGTAAATCCAACACAATGGAAGATTCCCTAATAGCCTCCAAGAATCCCTAGGCAAGACACTATCAAGTCCGGAGCCTCCCAATTAACTATTTAATCCACCACCAGATAGGCAAGGTATGGGTAAGGTGGTGAGTAAAGCAATTTCCAAACTTGAATAGATGAGGATTTAGATCAAACTAGGAGGTTTTCCAAGTCAAATTAAGGCTCAAGAGGATCCCCAAACACTACGAAAGAAGAAAAAGATAAATGTTATTTTAAAACTTGAGAGAAAGATATCAATTTACAACAAAAATACAAGTTATTACAAAAACCATGAAATTAGGTCTTTAACTAGTAAATAATCAATGAAACAACATGGGTAAACCATGAATTAAATTAGGGCTCCATTCATTAAGAAATCAGAAATGTACGAGTCACGTAACAACCCTAAAACCCTAGACGTCTAGCCCTAGATGGTTGTAATAATAAATTAGCAAAGTATTTTAGGGTTTTAACATGTTTATTAGGTCAACAACATGCATAAAAAATCAAAACTTCTAGGTTCTTTATGGCTGAAAATGAATATGTGTTGTTATAAAACCTTAATCTAAACCTAAAATAGTAAAAAGAGTAATTTTATTGGGAGAGTGACTAGTGCCTACTATTTTTTTGGGTATATGGGGTCAATTAAAAACTCCTTTGGAGATAAGTGAGTGGATTTTAGGGAGATATCTAGAGGTTTTTCAATACTAACCCTAGAATATCCTCCTAATATATATTAAGGACAATTCAACAGAAGGTTCTTCATTAGTAATCTTTAAAGAGCTTTAATAAGAAGGGTTTGTTCAAGGAAAATCCAAGAGAATGTTCAACCAACACTAAAGAAGCAACATTGCACTTAAATGCATTCATAAACAAAACCACAAGATGACAAGAAACCACTTAAAAAATATTTCATCCATCAAAACCTTAGAAATGAATATCCATGAAGTAGCAAAGCATCCACAAGCACATCTCCAAAAGGTCACTCTAACTAGCCATCCATAGCATTTTTCATAAAGAGAATTTAGAAGTAGACAAATATTGATGTATCTCCACAAGTAGCAATGATTTACAAGTGAGAAGTGCTTCCCTTATTTATATGAGAGATCAAGCACCCTTCTCACACTATAGAAGCCCTAAAAACATAAAATAATGTATTTATCTCTCAAAAATCCTAGATATAAGGCAACAATACATAAAGAAATACACAATACATGAATGGATAGGTCATTAAGACCCCCAACGATGCCTCCAAGATGAAGTAAAGTCGCTCAAAATCCAATTCATCCATCATAAATGCATGCTAGATCTCACATGTGTGGCATGTGTGTCCTCATGAACTAGATGGTTGACTCCAAAGTGGCATCTAAGGACTTAAAATTGAAATGTTGCCATGAAGGGGTGCAACATTTCATCTTCAAGTGGTGTAAAATCCCCCAATAGGTGTGACGTCTCATCGAAAGGTGCCATATCATCATCAAGAAGCCTAACATGTCCTCAAAAGGTGCAACATCCCATCATCTAAATGTCCAATCATCATGGAAAATGTGCCACGTCCTTTATCAAATGGTGGGGACGACCTCCATAAAAGTATGATAGTATCCCCTCTTTATCCTCCAAAATATCCAAGCGTCAATCAAGCATGTGGCTATGTGCAATCCATCATCCAAGGAGGGGCTCATGTAGTCAAATGCACCATGAAGACCAAAGGCAAGGTAAACAATTCAAACCAACATATAAAGTAAGTCATTTCAATGCAAAACCCATTAGATAGATCTCATAAAGTATCATATTCAAACTTCAAACTAGATAGATCTCATAAAGTATCATATTCAAACTTCACACTAGGTTACAAAGTTATACAAATTGCCAAGTTTAAGTATGGGAGTAATTAGGTGTGCCAATACCCAGAATAAGAAGTATGACGTAAGGAACCCATCAAGGAGTATGTGCAATGGTATGTGGTATGGTTTGGGGTTTATTTCATGGGGTGGGTGTCATTGACATGCAAGGTCGTGTATGATAGTCATCCTCGTGAGAGCCTTTGTAGAGGGAGCACTTATGCAATGAGGTACCCTTTCCTTGGTACTGTGTCTTTTCAAACCCCCTTTTTCCTTTTTCTGTATTGCTTCAACATTTTTTGGCTTTTAACTTTGATTTGCTAAGTCATTTTGTAATAAATGCATTCATTGCATAGGACTTAGGGTGATGGCCTCTTAGCGAGGGGGTAGAGCTATGCTTCATTTCTTTCTTGGCTTTTTAGACTTTGTTTTTTTTAATTGTTTATTTTCCTTGCATTTTGAATTAGGGTTTTTTCTCTTTCTATATCATTTTTTATAAAGCTACATCAACTTCATGCATTCAAGCCCCTTCTTCTCACGAGATTATGAAACATGGACCTTTTTGGGATACATGTAAAAACCAGCCCAAAAGAAAGGGCAACGGAGAAAAGACATGGAATATGTTATGCATGGTAAGGGATATGGACACAATACCCCCATTAAGGCCCCGCAGCAGTACAAGTTTTCCCATGAGTGACAACACTTGACTAGGAGATGATGATGACCACAAAGGTAAAACACGGAAAAAAGTATAAATTCAAAGAATCATGATTCATTGTCCAATTCAAACCATGATCACCATTTTCATGCCCCAAACATTAACATTGTCACTTGATATATCAAGTGACAATGTACCTCAATGTGCAATGCACCATGTTATTTGATGTGAGTGAGCTGAGCATGTAATGGAAGGCACCTATGGGCAACTGTATGTGGAGAATCTGGCATGTCATCATTAGAATTGTTGTCTGGAATGTGGATCATGGAGAAAAAATCTCCTCTAGTTACTCGTAGAAGTGAGGGGGTAACACTGCGGAAATTATTTTGCCACCATGCTAAAAACAATTATGCCACCTCCACTTGATTTTCCAAGTGGATCATGAAACACTTTTTTGTTCCATCAATGGAATCAAGTTTACCAAACCTCGTGGAATAATATACTTTGAATAACATGAAAGCATGCTCACACTCAAAGTAATATAGTCATTTCAAGCTCAAACTTATTTGAAATATCTCTAGATGAGATGAAATTTTTTATTATCACTATGAGTATCTTTTTAAGAGTGTTATCGTGATTCTTTGAAACATGTTTAAACAATATTGATAAGTTTGAGTGATCAACTTGTAAATCTTTTATGATTAAGATGATTAAAAGGTTCTATTGTAAAAGAAATTTATTGATATCATCTTTGAGATATTATTTATTAACCTTGAGTTGCATATTTATATCTTTATGAGATACCTCTAATTATTTTGAGAATCGAAATTCCCTTTTGTTCAACATTTATTTTTGTTGTAGGATCTCCAATATGATTGGCGACATGCATAACAATATTGCTCTAAGGAGACAGTGGCATGTCTTCAAAGTGAAGGCAATGGAGATTTGTAGGCAATGATGTTTGCAAAGACGACTATCTTCTATGAAAATGAAAATGGTCAACATGGGTGACGTGCCTCTACAATGCATGCAGTCTCTACAGGGGGTGAGAGTAGTCTTGTTTTCTTTCTAGCATATTTTAGTCTTTCTGTTGAGATTTGGGTACCTTGGAAAGTGGTCTCCATGTGCTTACGAGTCTCTAAGCACCAAGGGGGAAGACTATTGCCCTTGTACTTTACTTTATGATTCTAATTTCACTTTGACTTAGGAGTTTTAAGTCAAAAGTGAAATGTCACTTAAGTCATAAAGT
>JZKD02S0671465.1:182317-213868 GCA_000966675.3 Picea glauca | reverse complement strand
AATATTCATATGACTATGGAGTGCACTTGCCACTTACTGTTAGTGCTATTTTGGTTTTATACAATGTTACTTGTTATATATATATATATATATATATATATATATATATATATATGAGAAAATTTGCAAATTTTTGTATAGTGGTTTGGATTCACATGGATGCACATGAATATGTATTTTTTTTTCAAAATTTGAATATTTTATGTATTTTTAGTGACCGGTTTTTTTATCCGGTTTTTTTCCGGTTCCAGTTTGGTTCCGATTTGTTGGGTCGACCGGTTCAATGACCAATCTGGTTCTGCTAACCTTGGTCCACACACATCTAAATGTATCAAGTCCAAGATCCCCTTGGATTTGTTGTCACTGCTCAAGAAGGACCCCTTGACATTCTTGCCAAGAGCACAACCTCTGCAAACATCATTATGTTGAACCTGTATCTCTGGAAGGCATGTTACCATCTTCCTTAGAGCGGGAAGGGCTATATAATGAATGTGAGCAAGTCTCCTATGTCATAGCTCACTCAAGCTGATAGTATCATGTAACAGGGCCTGGACTGGTCGGACAGTCAACCTGTATAAGTTGTTTTCTCGAACACCAATTACTCAGGTAAAATCCATATGTGAGTTCTTATGCCATGCAAGAATTTTTCCTTCAGAAAAGGTAACCTTGTAGCCTTTATCCTCTAAGGAAGAAACAGAGACAAGGTTCATTTTCATCCCAAGTACATATAGTACCTCACTCAACAGAAGGGGTATGTCGGAGTCAAGTTGGAATGTAGAAGTTCCAACCCCTTTCACATTATATCTGACATTGTCTCCAAGTACAACATGTAGACTGGTCTCTTTCTCAACAAGATCTGTCAAATGATCTCTATATCTGGTCATGTGCCTGGAGGCACCATTGTCAATTAACCAAATATCATTATCAGTAGGAACCGTACCTGAGAGTCTTGATATGAATAAGAAGGCTTCATCTTTGATGTCTTCATCTCTCTGATGTGGCTCTGGATCAACATCGGTAGTGGAGGCAAGTTGTCTTTCTTTCTTCCTGGTAAGACAATCTCTCTCTGAGTAGATGATAATCTTCCTTGCCTTGACGTCATCTTTCTTCCATTCTTCTTTCTCTTCATCGGTAGTTGTTTCTGGTAAAGCCTTTTGTATCACACTCAATAGGTCATCCCCTTCCAGGGTGATCTGTAGTCTTGACTTCCAGGAACTAAAGTTGCTTGATCCATCAAGCCTATCTTCCACCAAGGTTCGGTTCCTCATGGTTTGCAAATTCTTCCACAAACCCTTAGAAACAAGGCTAGGAAACGTAACGACTAGGCTAGGCTAGCAATCTTAGGTTTCATTGGACTTATGACTGCCAACAATAAGCCTTGAAAGTCAGAAGAACACTAGTGAGCTGAAAACGCCTTCAATGAGCTGCAAAAACCCTAAAACCGAAATTCTGCAGAAAATGGTGGAACCCTAGAAACCCTAGGGTCAAAAATCCAAAATTCTCAAAAATGTAATCTGAAAGTTGTTGGAGGTGCGCTGAAGGAGGCCATACACTCCTATGCAATTTTTATCCCCAACATTTCAGTGGAAGGTGTTGAAACAACCCAAAAAGGAGAGGGTCATATGGTTCTGCAAAAGAGAGGACAACTTGCTTTGAAGGCTTGTACAATGGCTTCTTTCAAGTCCTAAGCTCTGAAACCATGTTGAATTTTCACTATGCTAGACTCAAGCATGAGGTTTATTTCATTTTTGCAATGTACTTCAAGCATAAACAAATGCAACTACACCATAAACAAGTGTTGCAATAACCAAGATCACAAGAATAATTACCATGCACAAGAACACAAGAAATATCTTGGGAAACCCTTCTACTCAAGGGAAGAAAACCCAGCAATCATTTGCTATATTCTCAAGAGAAGATACCCCAACCATAAAACCCTAATGCACACAAGAGGGTGCTCTACAACCTTGAAACTAGCACCCAAGAGAGGTGCGCACTTCAGCCTTAAATGTAGGTCTGAAATTTCCAAATGACAAGTGAAGTGTGTAAGAGTGTGTGTTTCCTCAATGCGGAAATCACCTCTATTTATACAAGACCAGACACAGCAATAGGTGTGTCTATTGGCACAATAGGGATGACCTCAATAACTCAGAAATATAATTAATTATTACAATAAACCTTAATTATCTTTCACACATGGTGGGGCCAACTTGTACCCTTTACATCATAATTAGGCTTACAAGTAAATCTTACACTTAGACAATATAGCAAGGGATCCACACATCCACTAGTGCTTAGCCACTAGGGACATGTCCACCTGTGCTCAGCCACAGGGACGTCATACTCAATAAATCTCTATCTCAACTGAGTCCACAGGAGAATCATCTGGAGTACCATCTCAACCCTGACTCAACTGAGTCCACAGGAGTACAAAGGCAGGAGACCACATCGACTCAACTCTCACACAGAGGAGAACGATACACCCATCACATGGGCACACCCAACACTGGGGCATGACTCAACTCAGTCCAAAGGAGAACGATACACCCCATCACATGGGCACACCCAACACTGGGCTCTCTCACAAGTCGACTCAACTCAGTCACAGAGGAGAGCGTATCCTGGAGAATGTCGCACGATGCTGCAATCATCAACAGCTGATCCCTTGAAGGTGGGTTAAAACCCTAGAAAACCCTAAACAATAGATGATCCAAGAACCTTAGATCTGCAGCCCTTAGGGCAATGCCTCGAGCCAAAAAAATCTCTAGATCCCCTCTAAGAAAAATCAGATATGGAAACCTTAGTTTCACAGCACTTGGGATAATGCCACTAGCCAAAAATCTCCAAAAATGCTACTGAAAAATCAGATCTAGAAAACCCTAGTTCCGCAATCACAAAAAAGTAATTCGACCAAACAAAAGTCTTCAAAATGTTGCTGAAAATTCACGTCTGAAACCCTGGATCAGCAGTTAGAAAAATAGTGATGTTACTAGTGGTGTTACTAGAGCATAGCCTTGGAACAGCTATTGAGAAAATGTTGAAATAAATTAGCAAGCAAACCTTAATGTTGGGCACATCAATCTCAATGGACATGAACTCTGTAATTATTGCAGAAAACATGCACACAGCCCTAATAAAGTGCCTTTCCAGTCAACGGAACACAATAAACAACCTCGATATTCCTTCGGTTAGAGTTCCTTTCGCATGCCAAGCCTAATCACAAAAATATTGGAATAAACAGCCAAGAAGAAACCTTAAAAGCAGCAGCAATGTGACTAGGGAAGGTTCACAACTGCTCTGATACCATGTTGAAACTTGGTATCACAAACAGAAAGAGGGAACCGAATAGAACCAAAACACCAACCCAAAAACCAGCAATAAAAAGAGAAAAACCAGCATGAAACAGTGCACTGAAGTTCTCCATTAATGAGATAAAGAGAGAAAGACCAAGTGCACAAGTAAGAGAAAACCCAACCAATGAACAAGATTGCACAATGCAAGATAGGGTTCCCACGGTCTTCAACACTTTATATTAGAGAGCCTAGCTCAATGATCAAAAAATATGAGTTACAAATGAAGCTTAAGTGGTGTATTTATACCAATGTTATCAGAACCGGCCCGGTTCGGCAAAATCGGCCGGCCAAACTGGCCTTCAGGGAAAAAATGGTCGGAAGGGGTGTACCAAACCGTTTTGGCCGGTTCTATACTGAACCGGCCAGTTCTGTACCGGTTTCAACCGGTTCCCACTGATTCCGGCCGGTTCCGACCAGTTCTGCACAGCACCCGTACGGTGCACTTAAAGAGACGGATTTTCAATTTTTTTAAGGAAAAAAAATGAATTTCTGCCAATTTCTATACATTATGTAGAGTTTTAGAAACTAGAAACTGTGTTTTCAATTTAGAAACAAAAAAAAGATCATCAAAAGTAAAAGAAATGATCAAAACATGGTCTTAAAATGAGCAACAGGTTTCAAAACCAATTTTGCAGTGGCTAACTGATTGTATCTTCCTGGTTCTCTCTCAATTGTCCACGTGTGGTTTGTCCCCATCAGTTTCACTTCATATTATACTTATCAATTTTTTGATCTGTACATGCACTTCCTGCACATGTAAACTCTAACATTTATTTTCCATGCCTTGTAAGATTTTCTAAAATGTTTTTCTATATTTCTAGTTCTGACTTCAAACGCTGCAAGCAACTTCCAATATTCTTCTTGTGGAAACTCAAGAGTGAATCCCCCGAGGTTACAAGTTTGGATAAAACAATGAGACAGAGATAAACAAGAAATAATATGCGTTCAAATGAATCAAATAAGAGAAGGGAAGAGCAATCACAAAATCATTCACACTAACACAAAAATTATCACTAAGCTTTTATTCTGACATGCACTCTATTTACCCCCGATATGTGCATGTGATCAAAAGAGATGAAGGTATGAATAGCATACAATAATATACCTCCACTCCATTAAAGATGGGGACCTCATTACACACAAGTTAACTATAAAATCAATCAAACTATAACAGAAATTGTAGTATTGCACTCGGTGTTATTTTGGTTATATGCACTCTTACTTGCTATATAAATGAGAATCTTTGCATATGTGTATAAATGATTTGGATTCGTATTGATGCATATAAATATATATGTTTTTTTTTCAAATTTTGAATATTTTATGTACTTTTTGGTCGACCTGTTCTTTTGTCCCGTTTTTTTCCAGTTTTTTTCTGGTCCAGTCCGGCTTTGAATTTTTGGGGTCGACCGGTCCAATCCGGTTTTTGGTTCTAATAACATTGATTTATACCACTCAAGTAGGCACGACATCCTCCCAATAGGGTTATGGGCCAACATAAGTAGGGGCACACTCCCCAAGAGGGTTATTAATCCTACATATCAAAGTTGACTAGGTCAGCATTAACCACACCTAGTAATACAATAAAAGAATAAAGTATGGCCTTCATCATGATTCCAAGTACATTAATGATACATATGAATTTGTCATGGCCACATGTACAGATAACACCAATAATTCCAATAGGAAGGAGAGGATCAAGTTGGGCCCAAAGTGGACCCTGGAGCCAATTGGTTATTTCTTTAACAATTGACTATATTCATGACGGATCACTTATGACTATGTCAAAGATTACCAATATTGGATGGTATTGTAGATTATAAGTTGGAAAAAGAAACCCTTTCAATGGGATCGATTCTTAAAGGTGAAATCCCTAAGCTTAGCATGCTTCATCTTGGGATAGTGAAGGATTATGTTCATGTAATTGAGCTTTCAATTTTTTCTTTCTGTTCTGTAGATCAATTGCTACATGAAGTGTTGCACAGAGGTTGCTTCTGGACTAGTCTTGAGAGAACTAGTGTTTTCTGTGGGAGTTTGTGTCGATGCAGTAGTAAGACTGCTTTGTCACCCTATTGTTCTCTTTGTGAGATCTGGAAGATCACTTATCATTATTGTTAGACTTCTATCTCATGATTACTCTAATTAATAATATTGTTGCTTGCTCTACTTACATGATCCATGAACTGTTTTGTGGCTGTATGAAGAATTATGTTTTACATTCTCTTCAACGAGTATTAGTACAGTGTTTGATTGGAAAGATTCATCCTTCGGATCCTCTTGTCATGTTCTCCATTATTTCATATCCAGGCACTTGCCTCACATAAGACTCCATTTCCCAAGAATATAGGCATTGGTCCTGCTGAAACCAATCAATATTTCATAATAACATCTGAAAAACATCACTGTTATCTGATCCGATATTATTTATCTGCACTCAAGTGGCAGATTGGTGGCAGCACTAGGGAATCCCCCTACCACTGGAAATGCACCAGCTGTGAAGTGATAGAGGTTATTGTTGTGGTGACATTGGACATTACCTCTAGCGTGGTACCAAGCTTTCCCTAATTGGTATTAAGAGATAAAAAATTTAAGTGCAAGTTTGGAGGTAGCAATTGCCACTGTTGCTAGGACAGAGTCCAGTTCCCAAATTCTTTGCAGTGTACCCTATATTTTTTCACGAGATGTGACCACTTCGATACGCCCAAAGTGCGATGATTTCTTTGTATGTGGCCATGATAGGATGTTTTTGATGTACAAGTGTTGGTTAGAGGTTACCCAGATCCCCTCAGGTGAACAGTCATGGCATGTCCTTTCAGTCCCCATTCTCAAGGTGCTTGGTTTTATTGCTCCAACTGACTACCCCTTTGGAGGTGGTAACTCCCTATGATGTTGGGCATTTATGTCCTGGGTAGGTATGCAAGCATTATGAGGTGGATCTGCTAGGATACATGATTTATGGGGCCTCTATCTATTCACTTTATATTATTTTCTTTTCAAAAGGTGATTGTGCTTTGTAAGGGCTGTTATACCCACAGTTTAGCACACCTTACCCACATGAACCCTCTCTTTCTTATGTATGTACCACACTTGGGCCTTCCGAGGCTATTCTGCATATGATTGTTCAGTTGCACATTTTTGAGGCAATATTACATGCATAGCCTGGATTTTGAGGCATTGGTCACACTCTCAGAGGCACAAACCGTTAAAGATTGCAGCTTCATGAGACATTCTCCAGGTTGTTCTCCTCTGGACTGAGTTGAGACGATCCGTGAGAACGCCCATGTGATGGGTGAGTCATATTCCTCTGGACTGAGTTGAGATGACGTGTGTGGTCTCTTGTCGTGCTCCTCTAGACTGAGTTGAGACGACTTGAGATGGTCTCTTGTCGGACTCCTATGGACTTAGTTGAGTCGACTTGAGATGGCTCTCCAGATGGTACTCCTATGGACTTAGTTGAGTTGATCTGTTGAGAGTGACGTCCCTGTCGTTGAGCACAGGTGGACATGTCCCTGGTGGCTGAGCACTAGAGGATGTGAGAGATCCTTGTTATAATGTCTAAGAGTAAGATTTATTGTGTAACCCTAATTTTGTATTGTGAAGGGTACAAGTGGGCCCCACCATGTAAAGATAATTAATATTGTGTAAAGATTAATTATATTATTGGGTTATAGAAGTCGAACCTATTGTGCCAATAGACACATCCATTTGATGTGCTAGGGCATGTATAAATAAGAGTTGATCCCCATTGTGGATCACACACACTTCATTGTTTCATTATCTCAACGCCTACTTGTAGGGCTAAAGTGCGCACTTCTCTTAGGCACCATCTTTCTTGGTCATAGAAGCACCCTCTTGTGTGCTCTAGGCTTTGTGGTGTGTGGGGGATCTTCTCTTGACTCTATAGCAAAGGATTGTTGGGTTTTTCCGTTGATTGAGAAGGGTTTTCCCAGGATAACTTCTTGTGTTCTTGTGCATGGTTATTCTTCTTGTGATCTTGGTTACTGCAACTAGTGTAGCTACATAGTTTATGGTTCCAGTTCATGCTAAATTGAAAAGAAACTACATGTGCTTGAGCTAAGCATTAAAATTCAACATGGTATCAGAGCAGTGTTCCTGAAGAGCCATTGCACAAGCTATTCAGAGCTAGTCGTCACCTTCTTGCTGCAACTACAAAAACGACCCCATCCATTTTTCCTTGTCAAGCTAGTTTTAGCACTTTTCCCTTAAACGTTGGGCCTAAATTTTGCACAAGAAGGTACGGCCTAGACCAGCGCACCTCCAGAAACTCTCAAATCAAAAATTGAAAGAGTTTTGATTTTCGGCCCTAGGGTTTCTAGGGTTTCTACAGAATTTCGATTTTAGGGTTTTTGTAAAACGTTGGAGCACTTTTGCAGCTTGTTGAGGTTCCTTTGACTCTCTCGGGTTTCTTGCTGGCAATCATAAGTCCAATAAACCCCCCATAGACCTCCTCTTGAAAAACGCTAGGGTTTCTAGCCTAGCCGTTAGCATTTATGAAGAATCTGCAAGCCATGGGGAACAAAACTTTGGTGGAAGATAGGTTTGATGGAACAAGCAACTTCAGCTCCTGGAAGTCAAGATTACACATCACTCTAGAAGAGGATGACCTATTGAGATTGATAGAAAAGACTCTACCAGCAACAACTACCAATGAAGAGAAGGTTGAATGGAGGGCAGACGATGTCAAAGCAAGGAAGATAACCATTTATTCAGTAAGAGATCATCTACTACCTCGCATCTCTACCCTGAAGACAGCTTTTAAAATGTATGATGCATTGAAGAAGATGTTTGAGAGAAACAACACAAACAAAGCTCATACATCGAAACACCAACTTCAAAATATCAAGATGACGAAAGTTGACACCATTGCTACCTTCTTCATGAAGATTTCAGAGATCAGAGATCAGCTAGGTGCCATTGGAGAAACAATAACAGACAGAGAACTTGTCATGATTACTCTCAATGCTCTTCTAAGACATTGGGAACCATTCCTTCAAAGTATCAGTGGAAGAGCAGATTTACTTGAATTTGATTGTCTATGGATAGACTGCACTCAAGAGGAAACTAGATTTATAGCCAAAGGAGTGCAAGACTCCCATCATGATGACAATCAAGCCCTTGCTTCTCATGCAAAGAGAGGAAGAAGAAATAGAAGAAGTTTCAGCAAAGCATTCAAAGACAAGAAAAATTCAGCAGTTTCAGGTCATGAACATAGAAAAGACATTTCAAAGATTCAATGTTTCAGATGTGACAAGTATGGACACATTGTGAGAAATTGTCCTACCAGGAAGAAAGGAAGACAACATGCATCCACTGCAGATGTTGATTCAGAACCACCTCGGAGAGATGAAGACATAAAAGATGAAGCATTCTTCTTCATTTCAGCACTCTCAGGTACCGTTCCTACTAATAGTGACATTTGGTTGATTGACAGTGGTGCTTCCAGACACATGACTGGTTATAGATAACATCTTACAGACCTTGTAGAGAAAGAGTCTCGTATGCATGTTGTGCTTGGTGACAATGCCATATATATTGTGAAGGGAGTTGGAACTTCTCCTTTCCAACTAGATTCTGACATACCTCTTCAATTAAGTGAGGTACTATATGTACCTAGGATGAAAAGGAACCTTGTCTTTGTTTATGCCTTAGAGGATAAAGGCTACAAGGTTACCTTCTCTGAAGGAAAATATTTTGCATGGCACAAGAACTCATACATGGATTCTGCCCGAGTGATTGGTGTTCAAGCAAACAGTTTGTACAGATTGGTTGTCCGACCAGTCCAGGCCTTGTTACATGATACTATATGCTTGAGCGAGCTATGGCATAGGAGACTTGCTCATTTATATTATAGAGTCGTTCCCTCTCTGGGGAAGATGGTGACAGGCCTTCCAAAGATACATATCGAGCATGATGGCGTTTGCAAAGGTTGTGCTCTTGGAAACAATGTCAAGGGGTCCTTTTCGAGCAGTGACAGTAGATCCAAGGGGATCTTGGACTTGATACATACAGAGGTTTGTGGACCGATGATTGTTGCTTCCTTGAACAGATATTTGTACTCTGTTCTCTTCATCAATGATCACTCTCGGAAGACATGGATTTACTTCTTGAAGACCAAGGATGGAGTCCTTGCGCGATTTCAAGAATTTAAAGCTCAGGTTGAGAACCTGAACGGGAGGAGGATCAAGGTGTTGAGATCAGATAATGGAGGAGAGTACATCTCCATGGATTTCAGTGATTTCTGTGTTGAGGCAACGATCAAGAGGGAGTAAACCATTCCTTATAACCCTCAACAAAATGGGGTTGCAGAGAGGAAGAACAGAACTATTGTTGAGGCAACCAAAGCAATGAAACATGATCATAATCTACCTATGATTCCGTGGGCAGAGGCATCCATGAAAGCAATGTACGTTCAGAACATGAGTCCTCATAAGATTCTGAAGAATGACTCCCGAAAAAGCCTTCACCGTAGTGAAGCCTGAGATTGGACACTTCAGAATATTTGGGTGTCTAGTATACTTTCATGTACCCAAGGAGAAGAGGACCAAGCTAGACCCTTCAGGCAGAAAGGGTACATTTGTGGGGTACAGTGAATCTTCGAAGGCATACCGGATCTACATCCCTGGCCAAAGACAAATCGAGGTTAGCAGAGATGTCACCTTTGAGGAAGAGATAGCCTTCCCAAGATCCAGAGAATCTCAGATAGAGATTGACAGTGAGAAGAAGGAAGAGATAGTACCTTCTCCCCCTTCAGCAATTCAAAGGGAGACATTTACAGATCCAGTTGATCCAGTTGATGTTCCCAAAGACATTGCAGTAGGCCAGAAGAGGCGTGCATGGGCTCGACAGACTCTGCAGGACGTAGAGCGACATGCAGCTCCTCGTGGTACATTCCGAGAGATCAAGAGACCACAGAGATTTTCGAGCTATGTTTCAGCTATGAGCCACATCATTGATACCAAGCCTTCTTGTCATGGAGAAGCAGCAGGTTAGCAGGTTTAGCAAGATGCCATGACCGAAGAGTATCAGTCCATCATGAAGAATGATATGTGGGATATTGTTCCGAGACAGAAAGGGAAGTCGGTAGTGACTTCCAAGTGGATCTATAAGATCAAACATGCAACTGATGGAAGTGTCGAGAAGTACAAAGCGATATTTGTGGCTAGAGGATTCTCTCAGGTGGAGGGAATAGATTATGAGGAGACATTTGTTCCTCTTGCCCGATACACTTCCATCCGTACGATTATTTCCCTTGCAACATCCATGGGTTGGAGACTACATCAGATGGATGTGAAGACATCCTTTCTCAATGGAGAAATTGAGGAAGAAATTTACATCAAGTAGCTAGATGGATTCATGATACATGAGAAGGAGTCTCATGTGTGAATGTTGAAGAAAGCCCTATATGGACTAAAGTAGGCACCTCGTGCTTGGTATGAAAAGATTGATGGATACTTGATGAGTTTGGGCTTCAGCAAGAGTGTTTCCGATCCAAACCTATACTACAACATTGTTGGTGACGAGTCCCTGATTTTGGTCCTATATGTTGATGACTTATTCCTCACCGGTTCAGAAATCCTTATTGTTGAATGCAAGCGTGCATTGGCTTCTGAATTTGAGATGAAGGACCCTCGTATGATGTACTACTTCTTGGGACTAGAAGTGTGGCAGAGGACTAACAAGATTTTCCCGAGTCAAGGAAAATACACAGTGGAGATATTGAAGAAATTCAGGATGACAGACTGCAGATCCATGCCTACATCGATGGTGATGAATTTGAAGAAAATGAACGAGGCTTCTTCTGATTCAAGCAAGATGGATCCACATCTTTACAGACAGTTGATTGGATCATTGATGTATCTAGTTAACACCAAACCTGATATATGCTATGCCGTGAGTGTACTCAGTCATTTTATGAGTCAGCCGAGACAGACACACTGGATAGCAGCGAAGCAAGTGTTGAGATATTTACGAGGCACAGTTGGTTATGGACTTAGATATGCCTCTGGTGTAGACATGAGATTGCAGGGATATGTCGATGCAGATTAGGCATGGAGCACAGTGGACTAGAAGAGCACATATGGTTGTTGTTTTACTTTGGGATCTACCATGGTTTCCGAGTGCAGCAGGAAACAGACTTATGTGGCTTTGAGTACCGCAGAAGCAGAGTACATTGCATTATGTGTGGCAATCTGCAAAGCAGTGTGTCTTCGCAAGCTCCTTGTAGACTTATTTGGACATGAGATGGATTCCACCATTATCCATTATGATAACCAGAGATGTGTGAAGCTCTCAAAGAATCTTGTGTTTCACGATAAATCAGAACACATCAAGATCAAATACAACTACATCAGAGATATGGTGTAGAGGAAAGCAGTACATGTGCAGTACCTTTCTACACACAAGCTGGTTGCAGATGTCTTCACCAAACTGCTTGCTAGGACAAAGTTCGAGTACTTCCGTGAGAGACTTGGCCTAGTGGAGAATGACTCCCTAGATAAGAGGGAGTGTTAATGATTGCAACTTCATGAGACATTCTCCAGGTCATTCTCCTCTGGACTAAGTTGAGACGATCTGTGAGAACGCCCATGTGATGGGTGAGTCATACTCCTCTGGACTGAGTTGAGATGGCGTGTGTGGTCTCTTGTCGTGCTCCTCTGGACTGAGTTGAGACGAATTGAGATGGTCTCATGGAGATCACTTGGCACTTACTCGTTGATGTAGATGCACTTTATGATCACCCCTTGACTACTATTGCAGAAATTTGAAAAAGCCATCCACTTTAAGGCCCTTTCTAGGGTTTTCCCTAAGGTCATCCATACATTTGAAGTGGAGGTTGAAGAAGTATTCCATGTTTTGAGGTCCCCCAAACCTTTTTCAAGTGGAACGTTCTACCAAAAAAGCCAAATTAACCCTCTTAGAAGCTTGACGTCATTTTTGTTATTGGGGGTTTTATGGCCCATTTTTTGACTTGGAGGGTCAATCAAATGCTTCATGGAGGTGTCTTGAACATAGGTATGGACATGGACAAGCTTTGGAGTCATATTTCAACGATTTATGGACATTATTTGAGCATTTTGGAGCATATTTTATTGAAGTTGTCCCCTTCTATGAGGGTTTTCACAATGTAAAGCATCATTTAATTGTACTTTTCGACTTAGTCTCCAATTTGTGTGGATGACAAGTCATTTTATTATATTCCTTAGCCTAATTTTGGGGAATAAAGAGTGGAGAGGAGTTGAGAGACTCATCTATAAATAAAGGCACTCCTCTCACTCATTTTTGTTGTGAATTGTTGGAGATTATTCTTGGAGCCATTTAATAGAAGATCTTTACTTCATCTTTTCTTGGTGTCAATTCTTGGAGCTCTATCTTTGTTGGTTATTCTTCTTGGCAAATTTTAAAGACTATTGTGATTATTCAAGATTCTACATAAACTAGCAAGATCGATCCATTGAGGAGTTATCAACTACTTAGAGGGAGGACGTCTAGGGTTTGTATCTCTTCCTTCTTCCCTAAAACAATTTGGTAAGTGCTTGTCTCTTGTCTTGATTAGTTCTATGCTCCTTGGCAAGGGTTTCAAGTATTCTTTTCAAGTTCTTTGTTGATCTTGCTAATGAAGGCTATTTCCTTGGGGAAACCCTTCTTGTAGGGCATTGGTTATCATAGTTCATCTTGATTAGCAAGAGACTACTATAGCCTTGTGACCCTAGTCTCTAGTTCTAATCCATAAACGGGGATAACTGATTTTTAGAGGGGCATATTTTTTGACCCCATAAGCCCTAAGTGGAGATAAGGCTAATCCCTAACTCCCAACATTCACTAACCAAAACCCTAAATTTTCAATTATTTTTTTAAAATATAAAAATACAAAAAAATATAAAAGATATAAATGTCAAAAACATTTATTTCATTGCCTAGAGTAAAGCTAATGGTTTACTTTTATTTTTTAGAAGTCTTTATTCAAGGGTTTGTGCTAAATTGTTGATTTTTAACCCTAAAGGAAAATTGACCCTCTTGGATTGTGCTTCATTGTCTTATCTAACATTCTTGTTGCTGATTTAAGGTGTTTATCAATTCTGGAAATTAATTACAGCAATAAAAATCAGAATTGGTGAAACCCTACCCTAGTTTACATTTCACTTTGGAATTGTTTATTAAGTTTATCTAATGCATTCTAACAGTGAAATTCATCTCCTAAGCTGTTCATTGCTGTTATATTTCATTTTGGAGAGTTTTGGTGAAACCCTAGGGGGATTCAGTGTTCACCACCAATTTTGCAAGTTTGAAGTAATTGCTTGGATAATATTCAATTGTACTTGCATTAGTTTGTTGTTGGGCTGTTTTACACTGATATATCATTGTCCCAGTAGAAAATGCCCAAGGATTTTCATCCCAAGTGCTTTTAAGCATTCTTGGGTCACTTTTAATGGTCCAAATCTGCAATTTTCTGCGTTTTTGTCATAAATTAAATTCTGGAAATTCAGGGCAGCAGCAAACTTATCAAACAAGTAGTAATACAGGTATAACATTTATTCTTGGTTTGTATGGTGAAATCTCACTTATTAGAGGTAATAAACATCATTTTCCTCACCCTAAGAGTGATTAATTTAGTGCTGGTTGTATTCTGTTGTAGAATATTTATTTCAGATCTCAGCACTTGTTTGATAAGCTCCTAACCCTCTCTATATTGTAGCAATTATTTTTTTAACCCTTAGTTGAATATTCTTAGGCATTTGGCTACTAACGCACCAGTCTATTTAATGTATATTGAGGCGTTCAGTAACAAGAATTGGGATACCCCCCTTGGTCTCTAGGAGCTGGCCTAGAGTGAAGGGGAGATTGTGCTAAGGTGACAGTGGTGCATTTCTCGTATCATGCTATTCCCATAGCATTCTCCAAGGGATGCTAGTTTGGGCAGCAACAAGCTATATGTTGAAGATTATGTGCTCATCTGGCAACTCCACAGAGGAACAAAATCCAGTTCCCATTGAATCTGAGTTTGTTGTTGTTTGTATTAAGATGAGAGAAAGCAACAATGGTCAAAGTATTTGAAAATCTCACCTGGTTAGTAGGTTACTTCATTGAAAATAAAACCCTTCTTTCAACAACGATGAGGAGATTTGCTGCACATTGTTAGAAAGCTTCTTGCATGTTTCATATGAGGATCAATCTGCTTTGAAGCCATAATCCAGAGAAAGATGTATGATCCTTTGGACTTCACATGCACTCATGGGTATCCAAAGTTCCAAACCCATTCCCTCCTGCCAGCAGATGGAAGTGATGCATGCCAAAGTTTTCAAGTAATGGTGTTAGACCTACTGAGATCAGAGATTCTCTTGGAAGCATTTTATAATTTTGCTAATGTTATATCCAATGAGCATGAAGATATCGCTATAGATTGTTGGCTCACTCATTAGAAGGAGAAGCCTTGGTATGGTATCTGAACTTGACCGGATGCTGCATTGATACCTGGAATACATTTGAGGAGTTCTTTATCAATAAATGGAGCATTAATTGCTATGCTTACACAAAGACAACCAATCAACTTCACAGGATTGAAGCCAGTCTTGATGGGATTTTAAAAGATCGTGAGGATTCTAAAAGATACTGTTACGAGCTAATAGAGCAATAGGTTTTGTCATGTAAATGTTCCAGTGTTGTTGTGCCAAATTCTGAAGAGCAATACTGCAATTCTAGGAACAGAACACATAATTTTCATGGTGGTCATAAACAGGATATCAAATCTTTATCGCACATGCTCCTTCATTTCATAAAAGGAAAAGATGAACCTCGTTGTCAATTTCATCATAGGTTCACCGATGAATGGAACTGTATGGATCCAAGACCAAAGGAGGCTTGTGTGTCACAGATCTACATTGGGGACTTTGATCCAGAATTTCGTTGTCTCTTGAGAAAAATGGGCCCTAAGAATATAAAGGAAGCTTATTTTGTTGCCAAAAAGATAGAAGATATCCTCCTGGCTGGTGAGAAAAGAAGATTTAAAACAGGTAAAGTTGTAAAAGGAGAGCTTGGTGATGGACCACCAAACACCAAACGACAACAAAGTTTACCAGGTCAAAACCCCAATGATGCTGTGTCGAAACCTCAGGATTGACATGAAGCATGTGAATCATCATCAGAAAATGACGCAGACTTGGATGAAAGTAGTGATGAAGAATCTTCCAGCCACATGGAGAATCCCAGTACTGCTCAAGATCAGGTACGTGCTGATGATTCCAGTTTAGAGTCTAGACTCTAGACAGTTACATTGAAGATGAGTGTGAAGAAAATATTGAGCCTATAAGCACTCAGCCTTGTTTCTCTGATTCAAATAATGATGAGAGAAACACAATTTATGAGGAGGTTTGTGAGTTAGTCAAAGGAGAGATGTCAAGTTCTGATGCAACCAGCTATACAGACGGGGAACCTCTTGAGCAGAGTAGTAATAATTTGAACATCCATGATCCTATGTTTGCAATGGAAAAGGAAGAATATGAACAGACATGACACCTTCAAAGGTAAGAATAATGAAGCATTATGTGGCCCAATATTCCATAATAATCTTGACTCCACAATGGCTTCAAATATTGCTGAAAATCTGAATGATTTTAAGTCTAGTGTTGATCATGGATTAAATGATGGTCTTGGTAAGAATGTATCTTCCTCTTATGTTGTTGTAGAATTTCCTACACTTATAAATTGTGTAGTTTCATCTAACAGATCTTACATAATTGAAAAAGTCAAGAGCATTCAGTGATGTTCATCTGTGTTGAAAAATGTTGATGAGCAGGCAGATGGAGATCAATTGAAGGTGTATGCAATATTTGGCTTTGACATATCAGGAAGAGAAGAAAAGCTTGCTGAATTAGTGCAGGAACATGCCTCATTGGTTTGAGTTGATAATATCATTTTCACCCAAGAAAAACAAGGCATTGAAAGTCATAAGTTATAACCTTATGCAACAAAAGGAGAATCTAGAAAAGTAAGACCCATGTCAGTTTCGACTGATTGTAGATATGATTTCGGAATTGAATTGCAATGTCAATATTGGTCCAGAAAATCAGAGGGACTTGATTATGCAAAGGAAAAAATATGCTCTCTTCCTCGTGATGTGGAGAAATAAATCCCCAGCTACAAGTTTAAGTAAATAATAACCATAGTATGAAGCATATTCATAAAGAACCAGCAGTGTGCGATCATAGGCTTGCATTAATAGCAGCACGTAAGTTCTGAAGACAAGTTGAGAAAAAAGGAAGCATTACGTTTTGGGGTACTTGGCAATAGAGAAGGAACTCCTGAATTGTGTGATCGCTTGGATTTCATTGGCATTCCAGTGTACCCAAATCCACTGCTAGCTAGACATCTGTTGATCACACAATTCAAAATTAAAATATTTTATATATGTTTTGTTCGACCAGTTTTTTTTCAGTGTTTTTCCCAGTTCCGGTTTTTCGGGTCAACTGGTTCGGTTCCAATTCCACTTCCAGTTCTAATATCATTAGGTAAAACAATTATATTTTTGCAGATTAGCCCTGCTGCAAACCCGTGTGATAAATATAGACTTCCATTGACTGTTGTTTCTCCCACTGTGGACACCTGGCACTACAAGTGTCGAGACTCGAAGGTCGTGACCAACAAATATTGAACTTGCTTTCTGCCAATGTATAATGTACCCAGTTTCAATACCTCATATCACATAAATTCATCCATTATTTAAAAATGAGAGGAATGTCTATTAGATTGTACTTTATGGCTTACTTTATTTTCATTTTATTTAATTCATATATTAATGTCCACTAGTGGCCAAGATTGGCCAATGGGACTGCATAACGTACAATGAAAGACCTGAGAGTAGGGAGTGAAAGCATCTCCAGAAATAAGAAGAGGGAATAAAAATAAGAAAGGGAATAATTGAAATGAATGAATGGACAATAATTTTTATATAAACAATAAAAAATATTTAAAAAGTACAGGTCTTCAACAGGGCCTTGCCGGGACGGTGAAAGAGGAGTGATGCCATTGCCCCGACCAAGGTTCATGTCTCCCCAGCGACATGATGCCCCTTGAAGAGAGAGACAATTGTGCTTGCACTTCTGCTTGTGCTCACGTAGAAGCTGGGGCCAGTTGCAAGCCCTGGGTGAATTTGGCAGAATAGAATCTCCCTTACCCACGGCTGCTTAGCAGAAGGTTTCCGAAATGAATGTAACATCCGGATTGATAAAAAGAACAGGCCCTAATGGTGGTTGCATTGTGATAAGAGGAAAATGACAAAAAAAGTACAGATCAAAATTGGCAGAGCAAACAACAATGCCAGTCCAAAGCTTAATCCTTCCCTGGGATCACTAAGAGGGTAAGAAATCAAGAAATCTGTGTAGAGATTCTGTACTATAGAGTCTAGATTTGTGTATAGCTATAAACAGGTATCTTTTACCATAGTTGATTTGTTATAGTTTGCAGCTCACCGTGTGTACTTCAAATGTAAAGTGTTTACCCACTAAATTGTAAACATGAGGAAATCTGAAACTAATGATAGATGTTTTATCAGTGAGGAATATTATATCAGTGTTTTCAAACTCGGACCGAGTTGACTTGGACTCGGTCAACTCAGCCGAGTAGACCCCTGCCTGTACTGACATGGCCGTTGGATCGGTTCGGATGATCAGTTTGGCACCAAACCGGTACAACTCAGCCGGGTCCATATATACTCGACCAAGTCATTCCTTGGACCCCACCGCCGCGGCCAAGTAGACCCCTGCCTATATTGACTCAGCCACTGGATCAGTTCGGATGACAGGTTTGGTGCCAAACCGGTACAACTCGGCCGAGTCATTCCTCGGACCCCACTGCTGTGGCCTGTAGCTGATTAAGTCAATTAAAAAAAAATTCATAAATCCTAATTTCAAGCATCCTAAACCCTAAAAAAACCTATAAAGAGAGCCCCCCCCACCCTCTATTTTCCTCAGACCTTTCTCATTGAACATTTGTGAGCATGGAAGAGCAGTGATCTGTCCCAGCCAGGTATATGGTATACTGTATGTTAAATGATAAATACGTCCCTATGTTTTCCTCTCATTAAATTGCAGATCTGAAATCAATCTTTAAAGTTTTATACGTTCAGCCTTCTACTAGTTTGAAGTTTTAAATATGAACTTTGAATATTAAGAATTTAAGATGGGGTTTGCTTCTTCCAATGTTGCATATTTGAATTTGCAGATTCGAATTTTACCATGGCTGCCGCCCCAAGAGTCAAAGGCCCTGCATGGATCCATGCCAATCTTGTTGATGAGGAGATTTATTGCAAATATTGCACGAAATGCATAGGGGAGGGGTGGATTTGTAGGTTTAAAGAACACATGGCTGGTATTATGGTTTAAAGTTGCCCCATGCATGGCCCCATTAGAGGAGATTGGACAGATTAGATTGGAATTGCAAAATCAGCTTGCAAAATTTGAAGAAGACAAGGCTAGGCAAAAGGAAATGGTTGTAGCATGTTTTCTAGACTCTAAAGCCTAGAGAACATTCGGAGCCTCATTTATTATGTATTTTGTTGCTGATAATAGATATGTATTGCACTCAATGCCATTTTGAAAGCTTTTGATATATTCACCTTTATATGGTATATGCATGATCAGACTTTGCATACTTTGTCTCTAATGGTTTGGAATCTTTAAAATATATATTTTTTATTGAATTTAAACATTTTATGTATTTTTTAGTAAACCGAGTCATTGAAATCAGATTGGTTAGAGTCAATATAAGTCCAGGTCCAAGTTGACCCTCGACCGATTCCAAGTTTTAAAACATTTATTATCACCTCAATAAATAGTATGCCCAGCAACTTGAATGGGTTTAAAGAGTGGACCAAATATGGCCAGAAATTATCATGAAGATAATATCCAGTTCAACGTTGAGATACAAAACGATATAATGTTTAAATAAAGTAGAAAAATTCCAATTTCTAAGGCTCACATGTGTACCTAAGTGCATGAATTAACCAAGAGAAAAGCTGGAAAGTAGATCATTTTCACAGTACAAGCACTACAGAACAAGCATAAAAATCTGTAATCTACTTACCTCCATGGCACATGGTCAAGAAACATGGAGGGTGAAACAATAATGTCCTTAAAGCTTTCCTTATGTCTTAAAATAGCCCTGTGAGCTGCACTCTCACGACGAAGCCAGTTCAAATTTTTCCATGACGGCCATTTTGTCTGCTTGGCTTCTGGAATGATATGAATAACCAAGCCAGGAACAAGCATCTCTGCTGGTTCCGTCTCTGACACATCAGGGCCCAAATTTGTATTCACAGGTTGGGATATTGAATCTCCAGAAGTACCATTCTCTGTTGCTAACTCAGCAGAGTGGGCATGCAACTCGTTAGAATAAGCATCGTCTTTATAGCTAGCATCTTGCTGATTGTTGCCATGATTCTCTGTGTCAGAATCCTCAATTAACACTGTACACTCATCAAAGGAAAGTTTGCCCCTTGATTCAGTACCTGCAGCCAATGCAGATGTCTGTTTATCAGAACTACTTGCATGCTTGGGTGGTTTATTCTCAAAAGAGAGGCACCCTTCAATCTGTGCAGAATCAACAATTATATCACAATGCTTTCCATCATTTGGCAAATTGCCCTCAAATGCTGTATGCAATTTAAACTTAGGATTCCTCATAGGATGAGTAGAACTATGATTTGACATTTTCGCCATGCATGTAGTTGCGTGGATACAGAGGAAGATCCCACCTTTTATCTTGTACTTAATACATCTCTGCTTGTGTCTCTGATTCCTATCTCTTGGGACCATGGAGCCTGATTGGGATGTCTGCACAGAATCCTCTTTACAGTTCATACCCCAAAGATATTTATTTGCATGCAAAAGGCGCCTTGCAAGTTTAGATATCATAGCAGAATCTGTAGAAGAATCTGCTGCTAGTGCTGCCAGTGCTGCTGCTCGCAAACGGAGGATTGAAGTCACTGAAAGCCGTGACGAGAACTCATCATTGTAAATGATACTGCAAATACAACCGGATTAACCAAGAGAAAACAGAGATCAAGATTCAAAACATTATAAAGTGGAAAGATTGAAGAGGCTATTCTGTTTTTCATAATTCTTATCATCATGTGTGTATGGCAGACATTAATACTGAATTTCACAGACATCATATACACCTTGTTTTAATGAGAGTCCAAAATACTAATTACTCTCCCTATAGTGCAAGAATGAGTGTTCATATGAAATCATCTCAAGATAGTGTTACTAAGAAAGTTGCATTTTTGGTGAAGTCCTCTTAGCAACAGAGAACATGCATATGGAATAGATATAATGCAAGAAATAAGAAAACTAAAAGAAGTGGATAGAGATATTTTACCTTGTTACAAAGCTCGAACATGCATCAGCTACAACTGCATCTACACAGGGGAGTACACCATATGCATACACATGCAAGTTTGAGTACCGTTTGTGTAACTGCATACCAGGGAATGATAAACCATGATAAATACTTTTTAATATAAATAAAAAACATATTTACTGGTATCTAATTTAGTTATGGATAAATACATGAGAAGCACAAAACACGAACAGTTCTTGAACAGTATGCAGAAAGAAACAAAACTATTACAACCACAAACAGGCCAACCACATACAACAGTAGTATAGTTGAAAAAACACATCACATCTAAATATGTGCATCCAAATCAATCAAGGATCCTAAGACCACTTGGTGTATATCATCATTCAAGACAAACATCAGTTCAAACCTTCATATAGAGTATTCCAGAGCAGTCCTGGACAGCCCCTCTGCCAGGAAAAATAGCAGCAGAAAGCTTATGTATGATTGGCTCTCGAACATGTTGCATGTGAAAAGGATCAGAAGAAAACCCACTGGTCTTTACATCCATTCAGAAATAACCAAAATGACCATTCTATTTCAAATATCATCCACATATGCACTGATATCCTCTTTGCTTCTTCCTAAAGGAAAATATCGATAAATATGAAAAGCTATTGTTATATGGAAACTGGTAAATACCTTGATGTCAAAGATCTAAAGATCCAGAAATAATGTGGAAGATGAATATTTACAACTTATAAATATCAAGACATATGTGAAAAAAAATCATTGAAATGAGATTAGTGGGACAGGATACAAAGAATTTGGCCGTAAACGTCTCTTGGATGTTAAAAGTGCAATACATGCCTATAAGTTCAAGTTTGCAAATGTGCCAGAGAAGAATGTTTGGAATAAGTGCAGAGGCAAAGTTCTCAATTCCCTTCAGTGGATACAACATTAGCTTCAACATTTTGAAGATCGATAGATATATTAGCCTTCTACAGAAACATGGGCTTTGGTATAATAATACTTTCTTTTTACAACCATAATCTTCACTTTATGTAAAAAATTCAGTGGACCTTGGATGTTTACAAAGAATTTGGCCATAAAGGTGAGTTGGATGTTAAAAGTGCAATATATGTAAATGGGCCAGGGACACGTGTTTGGAATAATTGTCTCCACCAACCTCCTCAACAAATCCTCTCTCCTCATCCTCTGCACCCTCCCCAACCTCCCCATCACCGGCTCCCTTATCTGCCCATCCTCTACAATCTCATGTGCAACCCCTAAACCCTCCCCAATTTCCTCCGTCAACACCCAACCCTCCTACACATTCCTAACCTCTCGTCCCTGTCATCCTTATCACCTTCATTCCCTTCCACCTAGCCCTCATCCTCCCCTAACTCATTTGTTGCTTTCTCTACTCACCCCCCCTTCATTCTCCCCAGCTTCCTACTCTACTTCATCTATTCACCCCTCCAACCCCCTTCCTCTCTATCATTCTCCTTGCCCCTTGACCCTTCTGCTACATCCTCTCTAACCATCGCTCCTCATTTTCCTTGATCAGTGATGTTGCTTCTCTTGGTAGGGCTTTGTCAACTACCCTCGACCCTGCCCTAAGCATACCACAACAACATTGGCCCCATTATGCTAGTTCAGATGGTGCCCTCTTCTCTCTATCAACGAACTTGGATGGTGGTGGAGATGTTAACAAGAATCTACATTAGCCAAGACACAATCCCACTATCTCACCTTTCGAAAACACCACCTCAACCTCTGATTTCGCATTTTAGGTAACCCACATTAAAAACCTTTTGGCAGAAATGGAGAGTGGAATAAAAAAACCATAGTTTGCACTCCACAATTACAAATCTTACTAGCAAGGTTGTAGATTTGGAGTCAGAAAACCTTCATCTAAAAGAACTATGTACGAAGGTTAAAACACACGAAAACATGCACCGGCAAACCCCTCCCAGGGATCCCTCCATGTTGCAAGAAGAAATTTATGACCTTAAAAACATGTCGGAGGAATTGTGATCTCAGCAGGTTCTTTTTAAACAGGAAATGGAAATCCAACAACAAACCTTAAGCTCGTGGGTCCAGGTTGTCCAAATTGAGAAGGCCACCCCACTCATTAAGGTCGAAGAAGTAGTCCAAGACAAAATCAAAAAGGAATGCATTGAGTGGGCCAACTTTGGAGCACCCATTGCAAGCTAGTACTACCTTCTCAATGACACCTTAGATCTGAAGCTTGAGCGAGTTTGGTTAGATGCCAACTTGACACCACTTCTCCATTTCAAAACCCCTAGTGATCATATGTCAGCCCTTTGGCCTAAGACATGGCTATCTTACCTCTCCCACAAGATTTTCTTAGATGCAATCCTCACTAGATCCCAGATGGAGGAGCTCCAATGCTCTAGGGACCAGGTTGCACTCCCTCAAAAAAAGGCCAAGTGGGAAATTATCTATGACCTTAGCAATGACTCAATACCCCCATGAGTGGTCCCTCCCTTGGTCCAAATGACAACCTAGACATGGTGGGGGGGATCATTCGCTATCTCCATAACCTATTGGCACTACAATGAAGCTTTTTGTAACTCTTCAAGTATGCTTCGGGAATTAGTTGGGACTCGAGACCTCTTTCTTACAGAGAACCATACAAGCCCCGAGAGGACACCACCAACCATCATGGCTATCATCAGTCTCTACCATGTAAGCACGAGGCACACAAGTCCAATAGTGTTCCAGGTTTGGATGGGGTCACATGACTTATCCATTGCTCTCTTCAGGACAATGTCTCTATGGTCGCTTCAGATGAGTTAGACAAGTTCTTGTGGGTCCATGTTCATGGCTACAACCCCCTCCCTTGGGATCTTTCATCACAGTCTGTTATTTTTGTCCAAACTCCTCGTACTTCAAAAACCATCGAGATTCCCATGGGAACACCTTTATGGTCTTGTACGGAATTATTTTCTATTATTCTCAACTCCTAACCACACTCTGTCAAGTAGTCTAACCAATCCCTCCCTCTTGGATCTATCGCCATGAACTCTTAGTCCAACGAAGAGTGTAAGATTCACTATAAACACCTCCATTTTCCCTTCACTCATAACCTGCCTGCCCTCCCCCCACTCTGGAAATCTTATCATCATCTTCTTCATCATAAAAAGAAAGATTCCCTTGCTCTGTGGAGACATGAGCTTTGTGAGGCCCTCTACCACTCTCCCAAAACTTTCTAGCAGACCCTTTTCCCCAAGCACACTTCTCTCCCCTTAGATATGGACCCCCATTCCATGTTCTCTCATGCTATCACCCTATACAATGTTCTTGTACAGGACCCACACACATCACTTCCCCACCACAACGTACCATGGTTTCACCTATGACAACATCAAGAGAACAGTCAAAGTCATCTACACTAGCAAGGCAGTGGATGAGGAAGGCCTCTAGGACGAGTTCTTCAGGCATGGTCTTTACTCCCTCAACTCCCACATTGTCACCTATTTAATCATGTCATTTTCTCTAGTTTCCCTCAAGTCTAGTCCCAACACATCATCTACCTGATTTCAAATAGGTGCCCAACTCAAATCCCAACAATTATCAAACCATCAAAATTGGGCATACCTTCTTCAACCTCTATGTTATAGCTCACCTCCTACAACATTCAAATGGAGTTAAAAGAGGAGGCGTCTCAAGGATAGAGACCTGGCAAGTTTCTGCTCAAAGTACAAGACTATGGATCATATCTTCACGCTTAGGGCCATTATTAAGGAGGCTTGACACCACTCTTTGAAAGTCTTATGTACTTTTATGGACTTTCAAAAAGTGTTTGACACAATCTCGAGAAAGGCTTTGTTCTAGCACCTCCATGACAATAGTATTTTGAACACCCTATTGATAGCCATCATGAGACTCTATAAGTCGATTCTAGGTTGCCTCCGTACAACCCACAACCTATCAAACTTTGGTCAAAGCACAATTGGGGTTAAGCAGTGGTGCCTCCTCTCACCAACCTTCTTTGGGATGTATATTAACAAGCTAGAGTCTTTTCTCAATGAGCATATTTAATAAGGAAGTCTTGTCTCCTACACCATGCTCTGATCTCATTGCTTCCTTTTGTTAACAACTTGATTAGTTCAGCCTCTTCATCAGATGGTCTTATGAGACAAATAAATGACCTTTCTAGCTTTTGCGACCTTCAACATTTGACGATCAACTAGGGTCAAACCATCATCATGATTTTCAACACGCCAAAGTGTGCAGTCTTCGACCATCATTCTTCTTCTAGGGGTTGAGATCAAGATCACCACGACATACACCTATTTGGGAGTTTTGAGCCTTCAAACATCAACTCAATAAGGTTCATGTCCCTTTGGCCCTCTTGAGTGATAGTGTTTCCAAGATCACTTTCAGGACATCTCATCCAAGATGCACCTTATGGAGACAATCAACAAACCCACAGTTTTTTATGGCTTAGAGCTCTAGGGTCTAAATATGTTGCAAGTCGATTGGGCTAGCACTGAGAGAGTCCAAACCCTCCTCCTATACATTATCCAGTGCAAACAAATGGTTCCCTATCCCATTGTCCAAGTGGAGTTTGGGGCTTAGCCTTTACACCTGGAGACCATTTCCCACTGGTCTTGTTCCTTCACAGAGTCCATATCTTTGGACACTCCACCTCTGAGAGGGATCAATATCCCTACCTAGCACTTTGTTCACCAGAGACCATCATCTTGGCCAGCCCCTCCCAATACGGTCCATTATTGGTTTTGTTAACGCGCAGTTTGTACTTGGATGTAAAGGAAAGGTAAATGAAGACAAACTGACATAATGGGAGACTATCCTATCACTGTCACCTCAATAGGATGTCCCTTTCTATCTAGGGTGGTAGGCCCAAGGGAGACGTCCCCGGTGACCTGGGGTCTTGAGAAGGCAAAGGTTTAAGGCTAAGTAAAAGTTTCCCTCTCACAAGTCACCACCGATCAGAAAGTCCGTCTAAACAGCCAATAAAGATAATAATAACCAGAAATGTACCTGCCTGGAACAAAGCAACAAGAAACTATATTTGCAAGGTCACTTGTTGGTTAGTACTTCATATAATTGGAGACTTTCTCAAATAAAGCAATTAACTAATATATTGATGAAGCAAATCAAAGATGTACAGTAGCAATAATCGCAATACTTCACTGCACAATAAATTCTTTAAAGAAGCTTAAAAATGAACAAGAATGATTTATTGTCAATGTCACAATACCAACATCCATTAGAAGCAAGGACTACTATGCATTAGCTAATCTTTCAATTGCTTGAAGAAACATTAATTGTTGTAAGGTAGGACAATAACTCAAATGGATAATAGTAGCAATAGGGTTAGCAAGTCAATCTAAGCTAGGGTTAGAGTGTGTTAGTAGTCGTTTCAAAGATATTGGATATTTTGAAGGTTGTGATCAAAGCACTCAAGCAAGAAAGTCTAAGACCAGTGCATTCATAGGGCAAATGGAGTCAAAAGTAGCGGCAAGAGTTGAAGGAACAATATGATAATAGTAGGGCCAAAGACAAGAGGAATTTGATAGTGAAGTGTTGGTAAGCCAAGGCTTCAACCATCAACCCTAGAGGAAATCGACTTACTAAGGTGTAGGTAACCCTAGGCCTTAGCACGTTTTCCTCCTTCTTTAGCTCAATGACAAAGTAAAAACGGATAGGATGAAGAAAAAATGGTAGGGTGTTGCAATGGCAAGGCCCTAGCAATGTCTTCAACAGAGAAAACTGCTCCTTGGCATAATCTAGTAGGTAGATAGCAATTGGAACAAGGACTATAACAAGTGCTTGATCTCTATGATTTAATCCAGCAATTTCATTAACAAAATGCAAAGTAAAGGACCATAACCCTTCAAGTAAGAGAAGGATTGCAAAAATTCACTCACATTTACCATGTATCATCAATGCAAAACCCTAGTTATAGACTTTCCACCAAGAAAAATGCCAATTACATCACAAAAAGGCTTCCTTCAACAAGTGCGCACTAGTATTTCAACCAAAAACCCTAAAGGAGGGCGCAAATTTCAAACCTCACACAAGTGTGAGTGAAAGATGATGAGAAAAAGAGTTTTAACTCTCTATTTATACACTAGCAATGACCTTAATTTTACTTTAGGTCACAAAAGGCCGATATGGCCAAAAATACATCAAAATACTGTTTTACATTAAATGTCATAATTAAAACCCTAATCAAGCATTAAAGGTGACGTCATGCCCTTTTAGGGTGACGTTAGGCCCCTTTAGGGAAACGTTGGCCTCCTTGAGCCTCCGGAACAAAACATTTGGCCTCCTTGAGCCTCCGAAACCTGCCACACGTGCCACTTGGCACATAACTGCCTCCCAAAACCTCCATAGCGTTGCATGACATCATAAAGTGTCCCGGGTGACGTCATGGGCCTTCCAAGGCCAACGTCCTAGTGGAAAGGGTACAACCCCCCTGGATACAGGTTTGCTAAGCTACCTCTGGTGGAACATCCTCCTCTTCTCCRGTGCAAACCCTTTGATCTGTCTCTGCCCCCTGCTGGGGTCTCAACATCCATCTGATGGGCTTTCAGCCCCATGGAGGTCCGAACTAATCATCTCCCCATGTGTACCTATCCATAAGGGTACCTATCCATTGGGTATGGCCCTGCACATCAACAGATACGCCCTCCATGGGCTCATAAGTTACAGGGATCATAGCAATGTCAATCACATCTAATCATCAATTTTATTAAACATGTGCATAAAAGCCCTCTTACCCTGACAAGTGCCAAAGACATTATACTAATCTACAAGCCAAGTTTGGAGGAAACGTTAGGATGTCCTATTGGGCTAATGCTCACTAGATGTGGAGTGTTTCCGGGAGAAATCAAATCCAAGCCATGTGAGTGGATGAAGTGGATAAGGGATGTCTAGGCAAGGGGTGCAATGATAGCAAGGAAATGTATGGCTTACCTGTGGGTGCCTCTGTAGAAGGTGAGTTGCACCTGTCATGGATGCAAATGTTTCCAAGCCCATTCATGCCTTCTATCTTTATTTTTTATTGTTTTTTCTTCAAGAAGCTAGTTAAGGGACACTGCCCTGGCGTGGTGACCAGTGGTGGCAATGTTACCCACAAGCATTTCACGGAAATGAGAAGGTTGCCTCGTGATGAGACCCCCTTTCTCTTGGCTATGCCACCAAGAGCCACTACCCTGGCGTGGTGACCAGTTGTTGGTAGTGTCATACCGCTACATGCCCATGGACCTAATAGGTTGGCTCGTGATGAGACCCTCTATCCTCTAACTAGGTCTTGTTTTGTCATTTTTATGGGTCCCTCTGTTTCTTGTTGAGAATCTTTTTATTTCTTTCTCGGGGATCCCTGGGCAAAGCATCTCGAGGTTTCATTCTTTGGCTTCTATCTTTTGCCAGCTACTTTTACCCTCTGGGCCTTTAGCCCCTTCTTCCCACAAGGCAAGGTACAACCCTTAAGTATTTGGCCAACCCAATGCCTGAACCAGTGTAATGGGATGGATGAGCGAGAGAAAGATGGAAAGTGGTAAGTATGGTGGGAGCAGACGATGGCTTCTCATGAATCCCCCCAGTGGCAACTGAAAACCTATGGGCAGAAGCTTACTAGGGCATCCTGTCATTCACCCCAGATATGGTCAAGTGGATAGGCATAAGATCCAAGCACCCGTTAGAAACAAAAAGAATCAAATGCACATATTCAAAGGTTTTGAGGATCAGAGTGACACAAACCATGATACCTGAACTCATTACCTCATGGAGCAAGATCCATTTCTGCTACAGGACCAGGCCGAGGTGATGGATGTTGTTGTTGCTGACAAAGTGGAGGCACTGAAGAATGAAAAGATGGGCCCTCCAGGGCCATGCTCAAGTCGATCTGGCTCTCGGTACTCCATGTCTAGGACCTGTGGGCCTTGAGACATAATTCCTTAGTTATCCCTAAACTGGGGGATAACAGGTTCTTAGAGGCTTCTCAATATCTCCAGTCCATTGCCATCTCTCTAAATCATCTCCCCCTCTTAAGGTACTCCTTGATGGACCAAGTCACCTTCTCTCATATACATAGGACCTAAACCATGCAATGAGAGAGGGAATCTACAAACAGCATATTCAAGGCACCTAGAAAACACCACCAAAGGGCCTAATCCCGAAGTTGGCTTTCTACTTTGAGCATTTCATAGAAATAAGAGATGTTATGATTAGTCAACCCCACTATACAAGCAAACTTTGGATATGTTCCCTTAAGGCCTCCTTGAGTAGTTTCTAGTGGGCTCTCATAGACTCCGAATCAAAACCAACCACCACATCCCATCATGGTCTAGTAGGCTCTACCAACTATGTTACCTATAGACACTTGAGATGGAGGACCATTTCATTTTCCAGTGCCACAACTACTATGAGATCCATGGGAAGTTCCATCACTTATTCTAGGACACAAGTGACCCTTGAAAGACTTTCTTCCACTAGCCAAACCAGTGGTGCCTTGCTCTCTACATGAGAGAATCTCTTGGACATGGATACTAGGCTCTCCATACCCCACCATGATCGAAAACTTTCAAATGGATCATTTCTTACTTTGAGGTTGTCTAGTCGAATCAAGGAAACAAGTGGAGGCAATGATCTAGGGATCTTAGGATGGACCCTCAAACAACCCTATAAACTCCACATCGATGAGGCCTTGGCTCTCTAGTCAACCAACCCCCTTTGGGAACTAACCAATCTCCACATGTATCTTGTGGAACCGCCATCCCCAACCATATGTTGTGCACCATTAGATTAGAGGATAGATCAACAGATGAGGCAACATGCCCCATTCAATGCAGCTAGGATTCCTTCCAAACTTTGTTCTCCACAACCTTTGATGTTAAGAGAGCAAGGCTCTCTCACTCTTGTGCTCCTCCTAGGATCATACAACTAGGTTCCCTCATCCGACCACACCCTGGAGGACATTATCCACTAGTGCATTGACGAGTTCACATCATTGATGACTCTAATGGGAGATAGTCTCTTGGTCACAATACTTGTCTTTACAAATCGATTTTGGCATTTCTTGACATCATCATCTCCTCTTGATTAGTATTGAGTTCCTTTTTTCTTTTAGCTCTCTAACCTATCCACATATTTTTATGTACTCGTACTTTACTTCACTTCCCATGTCTTTGTAATTGCTTTTATTGGCTTTACTAGCTAGGTCTTTAGTTGTTAGATGAGTATAGATCTTCTAATTTTGGCATCTTAATAGGAGTTTCTTTGTATTCCTAGATGTACCTTTCAGTCCCATTGACCTAGAACAATAACAAAATTATCTTAACTTGTTATCTTATCTCATGACCCCCCTCCATTTCCTCCACTCGTAGAGCCTACTAATGTCTCCTTTGTCACAAGAAATGCAACTTTCTTGCCACAAGGAGATGGAAGCTCCTCAAGGCCCTCTTTCTTTCACCTAAGACCTTCCAATGCAACGATTTTCGATGGATTATCACAGCCAATGATTATTTCACCAGGTGGGTTGAAGTAGTTCCCATGAAGAAGGCAATAGATAAAATAGTCATGGAGTTTCTAGAAGATAAGATAATTACTAGATTTTGTTTTCCAGCAAAGATCGTTCCTAATAAGGCCAAAGCATTTAGTTCAGCCAATTTATCAAACTTTTGTTTCAAATATGGCATTACCCTATCCCACTCATCTAATTATTACCCATAACGGAATGGTCTAACTAAATCCATCAATAAGAATCTCATGACAATAATGAAGAAGATTGTGGGTGACAATAGGAGATCCTAGGTTAGCAAGATTAAACATGCCTTGTGGGCAGATCGTATCACAATGAAAGAAGCTACAGCAAAAAACCCTTTTGAATTGGTATATGGAATGGAGGTTACTTTGCATATTCCTCTGAAGATTCCAGTGTATTAGTTGCTTCAACATTTTACTACAAACCAAGAAGCAGTTCAAGCGAGGGTGAATCAATTGGTGGAACTTGATGAGAAGAGACGAAAGGCATTAAATCACCTAGTTAAAAGTCAAGAGAAGGTCAAAGGCACATTTGATAAAAGGGCCCATCAAAAGGTTCTGCCAAAAGGAGGCTTGGTCCTCGTGGGCGACAAAAAGAGAGAAAAGAAGAGAAAGCATGGCAAGTTCTACAACGTATGGTTACATCCCTACAAGATTGAAGACATCGCTGAAATAAATTCTTTCTATCTCAGCTACCTGGATAGAGAAAAGATACAGCTGCCCGTAAATGGGTAAATTTAGAAATTGTATTGCTTTGATGGCATATAATACCATAGATAGATTAGTATAGTAGGATGAATATGATCTCATGAGTAGTGGAATAAGAGAATAAGTCTTTCTAGACAGTAGAGTAGGATTTATTTTTATGTTATTTTCGGTATTTAGCTCTTGTCTTGTTTTCAGAGTTGTTTTTGGATGTACTGCATTGTTATCCCCGATATCTGGGGATAACTAGGAGATCATGTCTCAAGGCCCACATGGTCCTAGACATGGAGTACGAGAGCAGATTGACTTGAGCATGGCCCTTGAAGGCCCATCTTTTCTTCTTCTCAGCCATATTTGTCCTGCCAACAGAACCAGCCTCCATCACTACCGGCCTGGGCCTGCATCAGAAAAGGCTCTTGCTCCATGAGGTAATTGGTCAAAGGTATCATGGTATGTGTCACATTTGATCATTATAACCTCCTTATGTATGCATTAGATCTCTTTCATTTCAGATAACTGCTTGGATCTTACACTAATCCACTTGACCACTGTTAGGGTGATTGATGGGGTAGCTTAGCAAGTTGGTATTTCATGG
>JZKD02S0671465.1:126828-164730 GCA_000966675.3 Picea glauca | reverse complement strand
ATACAGACATCATCTTCTATCTTAAAAATCTAACTTGTCCAAGCCATCTAGTAGGACACAAGAAAAGGGCTTTGAGATTAAAATCTTCCAAGTATGTCCTTACTAGAGATGGATTAGGATGGAAAAATCCTGATGGGGTTATCCTTAGATGTGTGGATGGCGTAGAGTCAAAGAAACTAATGGATGAATTCCGTGGAGGGTTTTGTGGAGGACACTTTGTTGCTAAAACTACTACCCACAAAATCCTTAGAGCAGGATATTATTGGCCCACTATATTTTTAGATGTACATCAGCTTGTTCTGAAATGTGAGCCATGTTAGCTTTTCACAGGAAAGCAGAAGTTAGCAGCACTCCCTTTGCAACAAGTAGTGGTTGAAGCACCTTTTCAGCAGTGGGGTTTGGACTTCATCGGGAAGTTTAGTGATAATTCAAGTAATGGTTACTCATGGGTTCTCACAGCTACAGATTACTTTACAAAATGGGTTGAAGCCATACAAAGTCAGCAACTGAAAAGGTTGTGATGGATTTCCTTGAAGACAGAATCATAACCAGGTTTGGGGTTCCATCAAAGATAGTGACAGATAATGCCAAGGCCTTTTGTTCAGCAGAGATGTCATCCTTTTGTTTCAAATATGGTATTATTTTGTCACATGCATCAGATTACTATCCCAAGGAAATGGTCAGGCGGAGTCAAGAAATAAAAACTTAATGACCATTGTTAAGAAAATAGTCGATGCAAACAAGAAGTCTTGGGATAGTAAAATCAAACACGCATTATGGGTTGACAAAATAACAAAGAAAGCAGCTACTGGAAAGAGTCTATTTGAGCTATTGTATGGATTGGAGGCTAGGTTGTCAGTGCACCTTAAACTTCCTACTTATGGGTCAGTTGAGGATGTTTCCACAGAGCAGGATGCAGTTCAAAACAGGGTCAATCAGATCATTGAGTTAGATGAAATCAGACGAAGGGCTTATGATCAGAATTGCAGAAATCAGAGCAGGGTTAAGAAAGATTTCGACAGGTCAGCCAGACAGAGGGACTTCATGGTTGGTGATACAGTTTTATTATGAGATAAAGGCAGAGAGAAACCTGGAAAACACGGCAAATTTGACAGCTTATAGTTGGGGCCATGTGGATGGTGAGCCCATTAACATTCCACGGAATGGGCAGCAGCTCAAGCTCTTCTATAGATGACGAGCAACTTGGTGTCCAAAGGAACACCCTCTGTAACGTATCTCTAACCCTTTTCCTTGTATTTCAGTTTTGTATTATTTCATTCAATATGTAAATATGTACTTAGAAAATTTTTCTATACTATAGATTTCATTTGTTGTAAAATAATGATGTTGTACTTTAGTCATTTCATTTTGTATATAGCATTCATTGATTTAATCATGTGTATATGTATTCTTATGTTGGTTATTGGTGAGCACTCTGTTGTAGGTGTTGGATTCTCGTATGCTCTCCGTCTCGAGTGAGAATATCGAACACACGTCCCCATGTGGAGCCAGATGTTGACCACCTCTCCAACATAGGTGGTCAACTGCATGTGCCATGAAGAGATGCATCATCAGATGCAAATTTGTTGAAGACCTTTGGTTCTACAAGGCATTATTTGGCCCAAGCACTTCTTTTTGTAATTGGAATTTCTGCACCCGTGCGTGGGTTAATAATGTAATAGGTCTGCATGAGTCATGTCTAGGTCAGTTACCTTGGGATCGGTTCACTAGGAGAGTTCCTTTCACCGAGGGTTTTTTATCCTCAGGTTATCAATTGGGCTTTTAAGCCTTATTGATTTCCCTTGAGTTTTTCCCTCACACTTGCAATAATTCCTCCAAAGTGGTGAACAACGTTCCAGTGGGTTTATCTTTTGGTAACTATTATAGGGAATCATTGTAAATGACCATGCAAGACATCTCATAAAGTTTCGCAGAATTCCGTCGAGTCTAAGTTACTTTTTTTTAATTAATTAATTTTTAATTAAATTTCCCTACGTTTGGAGGTTTAATTATTTAATTAATTAATTATTTTTGAGCAAATATTGTACAAACTAGGTCCTTGGACTTTTGATAGGGGTATTTGTGCTCAAAAGAAATGGAATAGCACCCCCCACATCCATGGACCAAGTTTCAACTCACTCGAACAACTTTTTCCATGGGTTTGTCCACCCGGAGTGTCAGTCAGTCTAAAACAACAATTTTAATTGGTGAAGTCCAAACATGGCAAATTTGTAAAAATGTAATAATGAGTCAAAAGGATGTTTAATGATGGATTTAAGATAGAGAGAGACTCCCCCAAGCCTTAAAAATTTAAAACTATCTCCTAGAACTTAACTCTAAAACTAATCTAGAAACTAGGGACTACCCCCCTTGGCTTCCCTAGGAGTAAGCATAGACGGAAGAGGTTTCGGTCAAAGTGACAGCGTGGGCTGTGAACCTAGGCATTGTGCCTCCAAGGACACACTAAGTGAGCCGGACTTAGCTCACGTTTGCAAGTGTGTATTAGGACGGCAATAGATCCCATTCAAAATTCAGTAGACTTAACGATTTTCAGGATATCAAGATTACCAGGATTGCAATGTTTCCACTGTATCCTATCATGTATGAGGGTATGGAACTGACATTTAATCAAGAGCACCAAGCCCTCTATGTAGTATGTACCTCGATGTTGGTGGCATTGATTGTTGAACTCTTTTGTCATGACCCTAGTAAAAATGTACCCTTCACTCAAGTAAAATCACTTATTAAGCATGCTAAGTTTTTTCTCTTATTTTGATGCTTAGAGGATGACACTAATGATGAGGATACTAATATAGGTAATGATTTTGATGATATGTAGTTATTTGTTGTAGCATGATTTGTTTTGGACTCTAAAGACCATTTAGAGCCTCTTTGTTGATGTATTTTGGTTCAAAGATTAATTGCACTCAGTGCTATTTTGGTTATATACACTCTTGCTATATAAATGAGAAATTTTACAAATTTGTGTATAAATGGGTTGGATTCATATGGATGCACATGAATAGATATGTTTTTTTCAAAATTTGAATATTGTATGTAGTTTTTGGTCGACCGGTTTTTTTCCAGTTCACATTTTTGGGGTCAACCAGTTTGGTCACCGGTCCAGTTCTGATAACATTGTACAGCACAGATAAAATATACTAATTCTGAAACCAAACAATCAGAAGAATAGACAGAATGGCATAGCCCATAATTAACGTTTTTTTCGTCTAGATGAATTATTATCTGATGAATAAAACCACAACTGTTTTTAAAAATAAAGGTAATATATGTGAGAAACATTGAAGCAAACATGTTAACTATTTATCTACAATCCACTAATTAATAACAAATTTAGTCATACAGATGACTGCATAGAGCCTACAAAGGAAAGATATAGACAATATTCCATACCATTATCCCTGCTAACGCACCAATTGCACCACCCAAAGAATGCCCAACAAATCGCAATGCATACCCATGACACTCGCCACCAGGCCCCAATATAGAAGAAAGGAATCCTTTCTTTTGATGAGAAGATGCATCTTGAGCACCTATTTAACATAAGGTAAGTGATACGTATTTAACACACACAATTCATAAGTCAAAACAAAGAAGATTTCATCCAAATCCTTAAAAAAGACTTCAACATTTAAACAAATAAATTAGATGTTTTTCAAAGATGGTTGTAAGATCTTAAAAATCATATTTCTATCCTTCTAACTTGACAAGAACCAACATGCCTTGGCACCTGCTATGATAATTTTTTCCAAATTACTCAAACAACATAAGAGGTTTATCTAGCCAATTAATTTTACAGCAGAATCCAGAAGATACTCAGAATCCATAATCTTTGATTACTCCCAATGAAGTTTCCACAGATAGAAAGACTTCTAAGCCCCAAGGGTTAGCTCAAGTGATCTGATTTGCCATGCGAAGCCATATTGACCAAGGAGGCCACAAGGTCGAATCCACCTGGGTCCACCTGGGTTAGGCGTACATGTTTTCTGCCAGCAGCATTACCCCAGGCACCATTCAAGGAATGTCAGGAAGTGCCTGGAGGGTTTCCACAAGGAAATTTTCCATCGGAAAAAAACGATAGAAAGACTTCTAGAAAGTACACTCAAATGGGCTTCTTCTCAGCATTTTCTGAAGATTATCACATGACCAGCTTTATATTATTGGCATCCGCAAAGAATAAAATGGATTGTACAATCCCAAAAAATTAGTATGTTCACCATAAGTTGGACTTTGAAGTAGTAATCACCTAGCTCTATACATCTCACTTTAGTAAAACTTTGGTTATTTTGTATAGTGGCATCATTCTTCGCATAAGAAATACACAGTTTTCATCCTTAAGCAATGAAATACATGAAGAAACAGTAAAATACCTATGAAGGGTGATTCACAACATTCTTAGCAAATCCTTTTTCAAAAATAGAACTGTACAGCATAGTGATGAAAACATTGAGATGCGCACATACTGCAAGTACCCTACCTCCAGCTACATTGTTATTCTCACAGGTTTGCTCTAGAGCTATCTGATCTACATCTTCCAAGTTTCCGTCTAACTGCATACAGAGCTCCCTAGCTGCCTCAACTATGCCTGAATGCCCAAAATGGGGGAAAGTTGTGGCAACACGTTGCTTTACATTATCATCTAAGATACTGCTACTGCAAAACCAAGATAAAACAATGAAAAAATCTTAATAACTATGACAATATGAAAAAATAAATGTTATACGAAACTTACAGATAATTTGAACTGTAAATAAATTTATATGTATTACAAAAGATTCAATCCATCTGTTCAAAATATTGAATAAGTATGGCAGATAGCTATTCACAATTTTAAATGGGTCAGCTGTATGGATTTTAAATGAACCCAAAATCCTGCATCAAATAGCCATGATCATGCCACCCATAATTTTCAGCCAAGAAATAATTAAATTCGGGTGGGCATGGATTGGAGAAAGAAACTCTAGAATTACATTTCAAAGGAATAAATAATTTCACTCCATAAATAAATCGTTCTAAAATCTTGAGGATAGTCTAAAGAAGAAACAACCACCCAGGATATGAATTTTAAAATATTCTTTTCGCCACATTGAGAATATTGAGTTGGAAGCACTAAAATTGAAGACAGAAACTAAACACATAAAGGCCATAAGTTTCTTGTTTGTTCAGGATATGAAAAAAATGACATATACACATCACATTATTTTTCTGTGATTGGTGGGTCCATAGTAAAGGCAATGGATAATATAACTCCATTCTATTATTCATTTGAGAATATAAAGGACTTTATTTGATGTTATTTCATTAAAATTTAAGACGATAAGGTAGGGACAGCCTGACAAAATGATAAACCTATACCACGGTGGATTAACTGTATTATTTGATACTGTCCAATGTTGGATGTGTTACAACAAAATCTAGCACCCACAAAGTGTAAAGTCCAAATAACCAAGGTGTTAGTTTTGTGCAACTCTGAACAGCTACCCACTGTCACCTCAGTGGCTCTTTCTCTCTCTTTAGGTTGGCTCTCCTCCAACTCAAGCAGGGTATCCCAAAATAAGATTGCTAAGGCTATGGAGTGGGGAGCCCTAGGTGATATAGGATGAGTAAGCCTTAACAAAATGCATGGTTGTCGTAGTATATGAAGTGGGATGGAAATGGAAATGGGATAAGGACTAGATAGGAAAATTAAGGACAACAAGAAGGAATGAAAAGAGATGAAAGGAAACCAATGCCCAGCAATCATGGGCTAATGGAGTCATAAAGTACTACACAAAACATGATTTATCACATTCAAAACTACTTCAATGACGGCCTCTAGTGACGAAAGGGTTGTTTTCCACCTCCAACCACCTAATGGTGAAAATCTATTTGACACATTCACCTTTTGATTACATGAACTCAAGGCAAAAGAACTAATGTTTGTTATATTTACCCTAGAGTGCTTGCTGGAAATTTATATGGAAATGAATCTTGGAGGGCCCTAGAACTTAGAAGTTACCACTCATCAACAAAATATATAATTGTTGTATTATTTCTGAATTATTATTCCAAATCTGCAATTAGTTTATTAGAATGGCAATAAACAGAAAACAAAAAGCAAGTAAATCAAGAGGGAGAAACCTCCGCACATTGATTTACCCTGTTGACCACCTATCCAACTAGGTGTCAACGTCATGTACCATGAAGACATGTACCTTGTGCCATGACAAGTTTGAAAACCTATGGCTCAGCAAAGCAATTCTGCCCCCAAAACTTCTATTTCTCTCTCTCTTCTCCACGGAATGTTCGCTCCCCTGCGTAGGAAATTTTGTACTGTAACATGTTAAGCATGGATCAAGTTTTGTAATGATTTGGTTGCCTAGGACTTTATCATTAGGGAAGTCCTTTCATCGAGTGTTTTTTTTTCCTTAGGTAATTAACTTTGTTTTTTGGTGATTTTAATTACTTAACTTTTTCACTCAATAATCCTCCAAAGTGGTGAAAGGCATTCTAATGATCAAGCCCAGTAGGTGACTAAGGGCTAGAAGTGTTGTAAATAACCATGCTAGACATCTCCTAGAGTCTCGCGGAATTCCATTAGGTTTTGATAGGTATTTTTAATAATTAAAATTTCTCTTTAACTGGAAATTTTTAATTATTTTTTATGTAAAATGTAAAAATTGGGTCGTTGGAGATTTTTAAATGTGACATATACATACAAAAAATTATTTACAAACAACAAGTCAAAATAGTGGAAAGGTATATACAATGGAACTTATATCCTCTTCCTCAAAACTATAAAGACAAAAATAAAATCAGAATAAGCTATTGCATATAAAGCTTTGGCATATTTTATCAGCGAGGAAACTTTGGCCAATGATTGTAGATGTACCTCATCCCACCACATGGTACAGAAAAAAAAACAAAAAACTGACCTCGTGATCAAAAACAAACCTACAACGAATCTTCTACAAGATAAACAAAGAAGAAATCCTCGGGCACTACCAAATCCCAATGAAAGAGAAGGAAACCAAATAAAACATTCACCAAACAAGGCCACCCACCAATGAATCCTCCCTAGAGGAGAACTGAATACCAATCCCAGATATATGTCCAACTCTTCTTTATGAATTGATAATCCTAGAAGATATGCTTCGTTGTCTTAAAAAAATGGCAAACAAGGCAGAGACCATCAAAAATCCCACTCTCTACCAACCTAACCATGGAGGGGATCCCCTAATAAATAACAAGCCACACTAAACAGGCCAAGCACTGTGAAGTTAGAGAACCCACCTATCCTCTAAATCAATAGAAACCCAATGTGCATTAAGAGCAAGTGCTAGCACATGCAACTAATGCAAAATGGAATATAACCTCCTGGAATCATATCGTTGCAGGTGACCAAAGCTCCACCACAATCCCTCCAAAATGGACCTAGTATTAACACATTCATTTTGAACACATCCTCCCAACAAGCTCTGTGATAGACAATCTGTCTAAAGGAGAAAAGCATAATTGTGCACCAAAGTACGCTAATCTTTCCAGGACTGCACCCTTAAATCCCACAATTTCTACAAAAGAAAATACCCTTCTTACTCAACCGACAAGCCTAGAGGTGCAGTATCTCTGCAATACACATTCCCTGCAGACTCCAGCTCCAAATAGGTCATCTCACCAAATCACAACCTGCTCTATTTCCCTTTGTATTCCACCTGAACAAACTTGCCACCATCTTCCAAGCTATCCAAATACTCTTGAAGATAAGCGAACCAAAGACCTAGACCAAGTAGGGGGAAGAGATAATGTCACAAAAATAAAAATAAAGTTGCCCTCACCTTGCCAACATGTTTTTATGTCACCAACCGATACCGAAATAAAACCTGGCAAGTAACAGTCCCCTCCAAGCACCACACCACAACACCCACTTGGTAGCAGGAATGTTCCCTTGGGTGACAACATCAATCAATCCTAGCCCCCCCTCATCCTTGGGCATGATACGCATGTCCCATGGGACCAATGAAAGACCACTCTCTCCACCATATTTCAAACACAAGTAGGATCGCAAGATTTGTTCCAAAATTCAAAACTAAGCTCAACTCAACAACCAACAAGATACATAGTATATGTGAGGCTTGAAAAATCCTCCCAACCACTATGAACTTCCTAGCAAACAAAAGGTTTTTATACTACCAGTCATGAAGCTTACCAGTAGTATGGAAATCCCTCATAGCAACAAGCAAAATCTTCACTCCAAAAGTATGCCAAGATACCACACAATGATCCCTAGTCTAACTTAGGTCCAAACTGTGAGAAGCCATCCAGGTGGACTATCCAACCCAACCAACCAAAAGTGTGTCTTATGCTTTCTAACCACCGCACTCAACATTACACAAAAAAGATCCAAACACGCACGAGTACCATTTACAGATCCTAGGTCTATCCACATAGAGAGGAGAGTCATCATCAGCAGCAAAGTGGTTATTATCCATCTTTGACTCATCAAGAAGCAAGATGCCCCACACCTGCCCCTAAAGACCAGCAGCCTCCAAACGATAACCCTTAAAGACATACAAATAGGAGGCCAAGGAGCAGCCCTATCAGATAAACAATTCAACAAATCCGAGGGGACAGAGAATTATTAACAGACATATAAATAAGGGGCCAAGGGGCACCCCTTTCAAATAGAATGATGCAACAAAACCCAAGGGGGTCAAAGAATTATTAACAAAAACAAACACCATAGCATTAGAGAAACAAGTGTTCACCATGGCCACACACTACAATCCAAACCCCAAACAAGTCAGCATCTACGAGATGACGAAACAATTATTTGAACATAAACCTTGCAAAGTCTATTTTTAAGAAAAGACACTACTGACCAAACTCTAGTGCTCACTCCATGACCTCCCATGCAAAGATTATCGTGCCCAGAATAAACCAACCCTTCACAAAACCTATATGTTCCTATCCAACTACCTTCCTTGCCATCGAGCCAATGCAAAGAGCCATTGCTTTAGCCATTATTTTATAAGCAACTCTAGGCAAGGTAATAAGCCTCCAACCCTCAATGGTATCCCTAGCCACATTCTTCAGAATAAGTTTAATAAGACCTTTGTTAAGAGATTAAGTTAACAGTTTGAAAGAAAAGGCTTCATCTACCAAACAACAAAAATCATCCTCTATTGTGTCCCACATCGCCTTGTAGAATCCCAATGACTTGCCATTATTCACAGAGCTAAGGGCTACAAAAATCTCCTCTTTTGAGAAGTCTTTACCCAATCTATCCTAGTCTCTAATATAAACCTTATTTGGGATAACCCTATAACAAGAGTTCCTAGCATCCACCACACAGTCTGTCAAAACATATGGGAAAAATTATTATGAAAGTGTAATCCAAACATACCTTTGACCTTGATTGGATCCTCAGCAAGAGACCCATCAACTCTGCATAAACCAAGAGCCCTATCAACCACCACTATCCTTTTCAAGTAATCAAAGTACAATTTGGAGCCATTTTCCTCTTCATTAATCCATTGCAACATGGATTAGACATGAGCCCCCCTAGCAATATACTCCTCCCCCTTAGGAACCACCATCTCCACCTTCACAATATACTACTGAAGGACCACATTGTGGAGATCTTCCTCAAGGAAAATAGATCTTCCTTCTTGGGCCTAGTTTCCAAGGCATGTAATATTTTATTTGTTTCTTGGAGAGGTTGACACACTTCTCTAGGTCGCACTCTCTTGGGTTGGTTGTGTTATCCCCCCCATGCTAGGGATAATTAAGGAGATGATGTCTCGAGGCCCTCACGTTGCAAACATGGAGTATCACGAGGCAGATTAGTAGGCAGAGGCCCCTATCTTACCACACATAACCATTTGATCGATGGCAGCAGCGTCTGCCACACCAACCTGGCTCACAGAGGACAGCAGGTTTTGCTCCATTAGGTAACAAGTCTGGTATTGTGGTAAGTGTCATTCTAATAAATGTAGCATTTGAACATGTTACAAAGGGTCCTTTCTTGATTTTGAAAATGTTTGCTTGGAAATTATGCCTTTTGCCTCATTTCACCTTGGTGGTTGACTTGTTGTCCTAATAAGTGGTCACCCTCGGGAAAAGGGTTGCTACTAGGTGGTCTCCTTGAAGGGTCACCGTACCACTCCCACACATACTTGTCACTTTCCATACTTTTTCCCTTTCGTTTCCTCATCTTTTGCATTTTTAGGCATGTTGACCTAAGAAGGGCTTGTACCTCATTTCATGGGAAGAAGGGGTTAAAGGCCCGGAGGTAGATTGCAGTTGTTATAAAAGAGTAAGAAACTAATGTTGAAAAGAAAGTGAACACAGCAAATGAGGACCATCAAAAGCTGGTCCAACTTGAGCTCTACTTACTCAATGCCTGCCCCAGTCCCAAATTGCAAATGCTAAATCTTGAAACCATATAAAGGGGACTAACAAATTATGAAGGAATGAAAGAAGAGATTGGAAAGATGGCTAAAAAGGGGCCTATGAAAACTAGCACCTAAATAGTTGGTAACTCAAGAGCAAGCACACCCTCTACAGAGGCATCGATAAATGATACAATATGAGCCCTTGTATGTCAAGAAACCCCATGCCCAGAAGTCACACCCCCGTCCACCTCATACTCTTTACATGACTTAGAGAGGGTCCTCTTGGGAAACACTCCTTGACTTGGGGAATGATCTACCCAATAGGTCACCATGACAACCCTCCCATACTTAAATTTGGCAAGTTGTATGAGCTTGAGAGACTTTTGGATCCAAATTGTGTGTGGAGTTTTGAAACGTCCAACGTTTCGAGTGGGTGGTGTTGATATTATGGTAGTTGCGGGAGGTAATAACCTCCATATGTAACCTTTGACTAGAATAGAATATTTTGGAAGCAAGAGAAACCCTAAACAGATGTGTGAAAACCCTAGAAGACATGTCGACTCAATAGAATATATAATATTAAGGTATTATCCTCCAAGAAGAGAAGTCGGCCTCACAGGAAAAAGATAAACAGAAAATATAATTACCAGAAGGTCAGGTCGGCCCAGCCAAAAAAGTCACTGGACAAATTAATATAAATAGAGGATGTCTAGGCTTATTTGTTCACTCACTCTCACTCAAGAAACCAGAAATAGTGCGCAAGTTTGGAGGAGCAGCAGCAACTACAGTTGTACGGTTTTTCTCTTGTTCAGTCTTTCTCGTACTTTCTCTTGTGCGCTACCCTTGGAGAAGGTGCGCTCTCTTGGTCATTTGTTGGTTCTGGTGTGCCTTCTCGGATTCATTCTTTCTATCAAAGGTTACAGTGCTTGGGAGTGGTTGCGTGGCTGGGTGCCTATGGTTGGGTGAAAATGGTGTAGCATTGTCTATGGTTAAATGAGCACAATATTCTAACAAGTGGAGTGTCATCACTCTTTTACATCTTAACAGCTTCTTATGTCCCTGATGATGGGTGGAGTGTCCACTCGAAACGTTGGACGTTTCAAAACTCTACACATAGTTTGGATCCAAAAGTCTCTAAAGCATTATGACTAACTGTGGAAACCTGCATACACAAGTTGTATAAGGTCTTTGAGCATTTGTTTATTTTGAAAAGGGGGGATTTGATGCACATGTTTGGGTGGTTCTTTTATTAGATATGGCTTACTTTGCATGATACTTGTGACTTGTGGACCTTTGGAGGGCGAATTTGTTTGTCTCTGCAGGGCCTTGCCAGATGAAATTCTTTGGTGGCGACACAAAGTTGCTTGGACCTTCATAGGGGCATGGAGACCACAGGTTAGATGACGCACCCCCTCTCATTGATGATTGGACACATGGGAGGATGAATGTTGCCTTTGGAGGCATTTGAAGACCATGAGATGATCATATTCCAACCCCTTGCACCCAAACATTGGCTTTTGGAGGCCCAAGGCGTCATCTTCTAAGCCCTAGACGTCACATGGGCTTAGGGGTTTTGATGGGGGTTTCATGGTTTGATGGTGATGTGGCTTGGTTTGATGGAGAGATGGATTTCTTGTCACTTTAGCACATGGTGAGGTGACACAAGGCCTTTGGAGGCCCAACGATCTTCATCCTAAGGCAAAACGTCTCTCTTGGAGGCCTAGCGTCACCCTTACTAAGAATCTATTTCATGTGATTTTTAAATTTTAAGTTGTAAAGGGACAAATAGAGGAGGTCGGCCTCCCTAATTTGTGACTGAATTTTCAAAAGTGGACAAATTGGTTTAACAAGACCTTGTATAAATAAAGGTCTTGTCATTTCATTTTCATAACATAACTCACTTGATTACATACTCTTTGCTGAAATTTTCGCCCTACTTGGGAAAATCGCTTTATCTCTCTCTTGTGTTGTGTGGATGTTTTACTTGTCTATTGGAGGAATTAACTAAGGCACTATCTCTTGTTGCTTGTCTCTTTGCTAATGTGGTGGAATATTCTTGATAAAGAAGGGTTTATCTTGCTATCTCTTGGAATTGGTAAGGAATTTTCTGCATATTGTGTTATTTCTTCTTGTTTCAAGGTTGTTTTGGTCTAAACCCTTGGAGGAGTATAAGGGCATACACCCTCCACCAAGATCTATCATTATTGTCATTGAATAAACCATTTTGCAAAGGTTGCTACAAGGAGTAAAAAGGCTTACACCGTTGTAGATTTACCTTGCTAGGTTTTGTTTGCTCTAGGGAGTAAAAGGGCTTACACCCCTAAAGAGGTAACAAACCCTAGCTCTTACACAAGAGACTCCATTAACCCAATTGATAAGGCACTAATCTACTTGCATTGGAGATATAATATTGTTGCATTGGTATACGTGAAATATTGAGATATTGCAATTGTCTAAGTTGGATTTGATTCTACATGCTATAAGCTTTCTTATGCCCGAGGGGCATCTTGATTGACCTTGTAATTCTCTTTGCTGTTATAAGTTAATGCTACAGCCATTAGGGCTGCTGCAAAATCAACTTTCTTTAATCTATTGCTCATTATTCTACCACTAAAATTCACTTGCAAGCTACGATCATTAAACTACTTGTTATTGGTTATCTTTTGGATGGATTCTTTGCTGATTTTGGTGGCTAGAAGTTGCTGCTGTAGCAATTGTTTGCTACAGCCATTAGGCTGTTATAAAAACTTGTTGATAACATCACATAACAGCCCCCTAATCACCACCAAGGTCTTGCTTTAATCATTGGAAGTTTGACTAGTCATTGCTAGCTCTATTTTTTATATCTTGTATTAGATTTTGGATGGTTAAATTTGCAGCTATTAACATCATTCATTGTTGATCTATATATGTCTATACTGCTGCAATTTGGGACAGCAAGGATTCTTGCTTGATTCCCCTTGATTCAAGGTTTGGTTTATCCTCTTTTATCTTGTTCTAGGCAGGGCTAACATTGCTTTGCAAGTATCTGACACTTGGCAACTATTCACCTTCTTACAAGACTCATTATCAAGCCTTTCTTCATCTCCAAACTTGACCCATAGGAGTGCTCGTTCATCATCATCTCACTTTCCATCTCAATCCCCTTGGGTGTTGAATTTTAATGCTTAACTCATGCACATGTAATTTATTTCAATTTAGCATGTACTTGAACCATAAACAATGCAGCAATTGCATACACAAGTGCTGCAATAACCAAGATCACAAGAAGAATAACCATGCACAAGAACACAAGAAGTATCCTGGGAAAACCCTTCTCAACCAAGGGAAAAACCCAACAATCCTTTGCTATGTTCGCAAGAGAAGATCCCCCACACCATGGACCTTGGCACACAAGAGGGTGCTTACAAAACCTATAAACTTGCGCCCTAGAAAGATGCGCACTTCGGCCGTACAAGTAGGTCTGAAATAATCAGAAGACAAGTGAGTGAGTGTGATCCACAATGGTAATCCACTCTTATTTATACAAGACTTGACACAGCAAAAGGTGTGTCTATTGGCAAAATAGGGCCGACCTCTTTAACTCAATAATATAATTAATCTTTACACAATATTAATTATCTTTCACGTGGTGGGGCCAACTTGTACCCTTCACAACATAATTAGGGTTACAACAAATCTTACTCTTAGACAATATAGCAAGGATCTCTCTCATCCTCTAGTGCTCAGCCACTAGGGACACGTCCACCTATGCGCAGCCACAGGGACGTCACTCTCAACAAATTAACTCAACTGAGTCCACAGGAGTACCATCTGGAGAACCATCTCAAGCCGACTCAACTAAGTCCATAGGAGTACAAAGTAGGAGACCATCTCAAGCCGACTCAACTAAGTCCAGACAAGTACAAGGCAGGAGACCATCTCAAGTCATCTCAACTTAGGCCAGAGGAGTAGACAAGAGACCACATGTCATCACAACTCAGTCCAGAGTCTAACGCACACCCAACACTTGGGCTCTCTCTCACAGATGTCTCAACTCAGGCCAGAGGAGAACAATCTGGAGGATGTCTCATGAAGCTGCAATCAACAACATTGGGGTCACCGAGATTCCCCCCTTGTGGTGATTTCATCGTCACTAAAGCGAGGGGAGTGTCTATCTAAGGTGACAGTGGGTAGGTACTCTTGTAGTTGTCTCACCTTTGTGGTTTGGGTTGGGCTTTGTCCAAGCTACAATCCGTGTAATAACAAGTCGGACATCTTTATTGACATGGCATATGGAGTATTTTATTGATGAGTTCTAACCACCTAGGCACATTCTCCTAAGGCACACTTCATTGGAGAGTATTTTATTATTTGTGGGTGGTTGAGGTAGTTAAATGGCACAATTTTCTAGGGTGCACCTCTCCTAGGTTCTCTCTCATCTTTATTGCATGGATATTTCAGCTACACTTGGCATATTTTGACCTTTGTTGGAGAGCGCCCTCACCTCTTTGACTTGGCACATGTATTATTTTATTTGAGGTGGTTATGGAGGCTTCTATTGGAGGTGTGTGGCATACTCGGAGGGCCACACATGTGGTACATTGCATGCATTTACTTAGTCATGTTACTATATTTGGGCATATCCTTGGAAGGCGAACTTGTGGAGCCACTTCTTCCTATTCTTGGAGGTGTGTATTTTATTATTTCATGGAGTTTTGGCATGGTCAAAACCCTAATTCGCCCTTATCTCCTTGAATTTGCTTTATTTGAGATTACCCACTTGCTATCTTGGGCGCTTGACTACTTCATTTCCTATGGAGCGCTCCATCTACTTGGTAGCTTGCGCTTTCACACATGTGGATTGGTTGCATGCATTTTGTGGACCACTTTCTATTTTTGGAGGATGGTTATGGAACATTCTCCTAGGAAGAATATTTTATTGTTATATCTCTCATGCACCTTGGAAGGACCCTTGAGCACATCCTCCTAGATTGAAGAGTATTTTATTATATTTTGTACGCACCCATTCTTGGAGGGTGAGTCCTATGTGGAACCATTTATCATTTGACTTGGTATAATACCTATTTCTTCATGGTGCATCCTCTCTTGGAAGTTATTATTGCATATTATTGCCTATTTTTGGATGAGAGCGGCCTCTCTTGAAGAGGCTAGCATCCACATGCCTTGATATTGTCAACCATGGATCTAACTACTACAATATTTTACTATTTGTTGACTTGTCATGGAGTTAGTTAGAAAGTTAATATATTGTATTGTATGAGAGACTAATCTCACTCTATATATAAAGAGGAGTTTCTCTCCATTTCATTTGTAATTGGCAATTGGAGAATTTGGCGTTACGAAGTGACGAAGTGAAGGAATGAAGGAAATTGTAGGATCTTGGAGATGATGTTGAGATTCCCTTGTGTATGAAACCCTTGAAGACTAATGAAGCATAGAAGTATTTGTCTACTTTGTTGTGTCGTCATGTTATGCTTTTCAATTATTGTTTATATGTTATAGAATCTTCTTGTTATCATACTTATGTGAAGGCTTAGTAATGAACTCAATATTCATTTTGGAATAAGCGATGTGAGGAGGTTCCCCCTCTTGTTTATTTGCTATTTTATCTCTGCTTATTTTACATTTTTCTATCAAACTAAATTGTAGATTTGGAAGTGCATTTCAGCCATAAAACAGCTCCTTCACATTTGTATTGATGAGTGGCACCCTTAGCCCTGCAAGACTTGATTCTATTGCTTATATTCAGCAAACATTTTGGGGTAAATTGCATTAAACTAATTCCTTTTACCTTAAGTACACACCCAATACATCAAACAAGTTCTTTCATCTAAGAGGTTGAATGTGGTAAACTTACCATTTTCAACCATATAGCCTATCTCAAACTAGTTGATTGTAACGCACTAGTTCTTTCATTCATTCAATGTCTCATGACTCCATTAGCCCCTTAGATTAATAGGCACTAGTATTACATCATCCCATTTCCTTGTTCCCTTCATTTCCCTTTCATTTCCCTTTTATTTCCTTTCCATACCCCCTTTTCAATTCCACTACCATATATCATTACTACAACCACTTTGTTTTATCAAGGCTTACTCTTCATTTTTCACTTTGAGCCCCCACTCCATAGCCTTGATAATCTTATCCTTAGGGAATCCCCCCTAGAGTTGGAGAAGAGCCAACCAAAATAGAGAGGAATAGTTATTGTGGTGATAGTGGGTAGCCTTCCTGAGTTGCACAAGACTAGCCCCATGGTGCTTGGGACTTTACAGTTTGTGGGTGCTATAATTTGTTGCAACAGACTCCGAATGAGACACATTCAACTTGAATAAAGTTGAGGGTGCTCAGTCTATTTTATTACTAAGATCATCATCTAAGTATGAAAATGGTCTAAACCTGTAACATCCATCAAAAATCCATCAAACAAAGTCATCCTAAGAAGAAAATCTGAAAATGTCCTCCCTAGGGCCATAAACTCAATCAAATCTAGCCTATACTCTATCATGGTGTTGCTTGTAATTAGTCCAAGTGAACCACCCAACATGATCAACCCCCTTTTGCTTCCAACTAGGATCATACACCGAAAGAGTTAACTTAAACCTACATCACGATTTCTCCTCCGCGCCACTAACCACACTCCCTATACCCCCACCCCAATCTCCCTACCATATTACAATTTCAACCAAAAATCCAATCCTCAACCAAAAGTGAGGAAGCAAGCCAATCCCAAAGATACCCACTCTCCGAGCTAAGATTAGTAGAATACTCCACAAAACCCTAGAAGTTTATCCTAAACAATCAAAGTAATATGTACACACCGATCTTAGAGGTTCCTACCATTATCCACCTCAAAGCTCTGCAAATAAGGATAAAGGGCAAGCACCAAACCCTTACTACCCTAAAGATGGTCTATAGCCCACAAGGATCCATTCCAACAATAACTCATTCGATTATGAAGCTCAAAACAACTGATTTGACTTCTTGAAGAAAGATCACATCTAGTTTGATTCTCTGCAACACACCACGAACAATTTGCATACGACTAGGAATCATCATCCCTCCCACATTCCAAGATAATAATGGCATCTTCATTGCAAGGGGAGATGAACTATTGAACCATTTACCCATTGCAAAACCCTCCAAAGTGGGGGTGCATCTATCAATCAAGTGAACCATGGAATCTCTATAAGATTTAACACGCGATTAGGGCTTGGGTGCCCCCCTGACTTGTCCAACCAAACGGGCAAAGGGAATTCCTTCCATTTGTTGGACTGCACATACCATCCTACCTCTACCTCCATGTTTCTCGTCTCAAGTCTAGCCAGCACCCCAAGAACCATAGGATCAAAACTTTGGCTCCGTAGAGAATTCCCAGCCAACGAAGAATTGTTAATCCAATTTTGTAGTTGTACCACCAAGCCACTAGGGTTCAAAGAAGAACCCTGACCCAAACCTTTGGAGGGACCACCTACACCTCCCTATCCTAAAGTCATTGAAGGACCACTTCCTAGAGCACCTTGTACTAAAGCCACAGAAGCACTACCTACCCCAACCTCCTAAGCTATAAGAGTGGACCAGGTTGCTCCCCCCTCTCCCACTAAAGCCCCCCCCTAGCTTAGGTTTTCAATGAGGGAAATCCCGAATAAGATAATCCTAAGCTTGGCAAGCAAAACATGCATTCAATGAATTTCAAGTATCAAACCTACTGTTGAACTCCATCCACAGTGCACACAGAAATGAAAGGTGGAACACACCCTTGGAATAGCATGGAAGGAGTTAAACCAACCATCAGGTATAAGAACCTTTCCAAACCTCCAAGCAAACAAATCAACAAACGGATGCATGTCCACAAGTAGAGTGGGAAATTCCAACCAAATAGAGTAATGAGCCTGACCACGATCCTCTAGGTTGAAATCTACCCACTGGGACTGAGCATTGGCAAGAGAGAAAACAATGTTCCATGTACCAAACTACAACACATGCAATGTTGTTGTAATAAATAAACAACATGCACACATACTTTGACCCCAAACCCCAATATGAATTCAGGAATATTCCCTTCGATTCCCAGTTCATAATACATCATTTGTTGAAGGCTTCCTCATCCAACATTCTTCTCAAAGAAAACAAAATCACACCTCAGATTTCCAAATTCTAGCACCCCTCAAAATATTCCTTGTTGTCCGCCAAATAACATTAAGCAAGCATCTTAACATTATTTGCAAGAACATGTGGGGCAACTTGATATATGGACCCTTGCCTTTCAGATATACAAGAGAATAAATAGGCTTATCTGGTATAGGCCCTTCATTCTCCTCCAGCACCAAATCTGAACTTTGGGCCCCAAATGCCAAAGAATTCACTAAAGCCCCTCCAAGAGTGGGTGCAAACCTGAAACCTTGTGACAAGGAGTAACCCCTTCAATATTGAGTTGCTCGACCACAGTAGTCATACCCATGCACAACCCAATGTCTTACTCAATCATAGATGTCTCTAAATCCAATCTCAAACCCAGCACAAACTCCTATATTGAAACTACATTCCCCAGTGAAGGAAAAGGAGACCAATCCTCTTTGACCTTACTGAAACTCAAATCCCCAATCCTAGTAACTGAGCATTAAGCGATCTCACCACGACACATACATATTCACTATTATCCGTACACTTAATGGAAATATACTCTTAAGGGAAGTAATCTCATGACTTTCTTCGGTGCTAGTACGCATTCCCTAGATTTGTAGCACTTACCCGTGGTCTATCTTGATTCTCTATCAAAACCCAACTCCTCTTTGCTTCCTTGAGACCCATGTTCCATGTGACTACTCTAATCCCTACAACGTGAACCCTCACGGCCCACATCTATACCTTCTACCTATAGCAAATCATTCGTACAGCCTCTTGCACCCATGCGCTCTCCCTCAGTCATGTGCTCTCCCTCTCCCCTCATCACATTCTCGATAATTGGGTATTTATTAACCCACTCTATTTTATATTTCCACAATGGCTAACCTTTAGGTTTAGTTAAGGCCCACCTAGTCAATGTAACCAAAACCCATACTAGGGAAAGCACCCTACTCTTGAGCTGTGTATATATACACCTCTCATTTGTAATATTTCATATCTTGTAATCATTCTTTATAAAAGTGATTTACCCAATGGCCACTATAAAATATAGCAATCTCTTGCTCTTAGGTTCTATTTATCTATAGTGCACCATTGTGGATGATTACACTTCCCTCTTTAGTGCACTAGTGCACTACTGTTCTTTTATCTTTTCTTTATTGCAAAGTTTGTGTTTGTCATTTGGTTCCATTCAATCCCTCTCTATTGTGAATCCCAACAATATATAATTAATTATCCTAAGTAGCCCAATTACTAAATGACACAACTCATCATTGTGACCATACCCATACACCACTATAGATACCATATATGGTGTACTTTGTATTCATCATCTTCATATCAATGATATTGTTATTACCCTTTTGGATTATATGGATTATATAGTGCCTAAGAGACACAGCGACAGTAAGAGACAGGACTATGTGAAAGAACATGACCCTTCACCATAATTATTGATATAATTCATATAAATTTGGCACATTACATACCCTCTCATCTAGTGAGGCTTCGTACTCGAAGGAAATGATGAAATGAAATTAAAGGTTGTCAAAATCCAAGTAGTATGTACTATTGAGGCATTCTAGAAGCATCAATCCAACCTAGGTTGAATTTTATTGGAATTGTTTGTTGATGAGACTTTCCAATGAAACCTCTCTGATTATGACTCCAAGTGTATCATCAAAAAGAAGTCCTATTGAAATTGTTATTCTTTTGGATGTCAATAGGAATGTTGTCTTTGTTCAGAGTAATGTCAAAATTGTTGAGTTGATTAATTAATACGACAACTCTTGTGATTTGGATGATGATAAGGTTTTACAAAAAAAATCTTCTTCTTGATCCACTTTGGGATACTCTTGATTACTCTTAAATTATGAATTTATGTCTTCATCAGATACGTCTATCAATTTGTTAGATAAAATTTATTCAATAGAAACAATAGGATTTTCAAATTGACTGGTTTGTACACATTTCTTTATTGACAACTTACACTTCAATTTTCAAAAACATTCTTTTGGGTTGTTTTAATTGTTTAACTTATATGAGCAAGGTGTCATTTTGATGTTTTAGACAAGAAATTTCTTTATCCTTCCCTAACGGAACTTTGTCAAAATTTTACAACTTTTCCTTGTGATCTTGCTCCTTATGTTGTGATTATGATTGTTTTGAATGATGTCATCTAGCACATCACCTGTATCTCCAAATGAGGTAGCTTATGTGCATGACTTCAGTATAATCTCATGCAATGTTATCTTCTTTTATTGTGGGAAAAAATCCAATATTTCTTCTTCAAGTTCAAAGCAAATGTATTCAATGTTTCCATCCATGGAGAACATAAAATTATGTCAACATTTTCCAACATAGCCTTTTAATGGGCTTTGATAACATCATTGTTGATCATCAGTTGTAGATTCTTGATTTCATATTTTTTTCATCAAAAATTAGCTTTTCAATTATAATTGCCTCGAGAATTTGTCATTGACTAGCCAACTCAACATTAATGTAATTGTCAATGCCACAAGGATTAATAGCAATGACAATATATTTTCCTTGAATAGTACCTTTAATTTTTAATAAAGAGGAAACATGTTTTCTAAACCGTGAGGAAGTCTTCCCGTTTTTCTTTTACCAATGATGTTCCTTGTGATTTTTAAATGGTACCCTTTCACTTGAGTTAAAACTTGGATGTTTTAAAAAATTACCTTATTCTCTTTAATAGGCCTCGACACTTTAATAAAGCCCTTTTTTTTGGGCTGGAGGGGGGGGGGGAATATAACTTTACCCTTTGAATTAGAAAAGTAATACTTTTTTTTGTTTTATTCATTTTTTATTTTATCGGAAAGGAATAAGAATATTCCTTTTTTATTTTTTGGTAGTAAGGTTACTTTTGTATTTTTACTTAATTTACCTATCATTCTATCTCATTGTCTAGATATTACCTTCAGGCACAAACGTTTAATTGTCACAATGGCCAAATTATTTGGATATTTGCTTCAAGCACGAATGTTTAACTGTTGCAATGGCCAAACATTGGATGGCCACAACTTTAAATTTTTCCAAAGGGCGGACTCCTAACAAATACAGCACATGAATTCCATATTCTATCAGCACACTTTCCACATACGATTTTATTTTTCTTTATTATTTTGTTTCTCTATGGCTCTCAACCATTTTCCAGCTCGAGGTTCCCATAGAAATGATTTAGGTTATATACAATGACTAAATCAGACATTCTATCTTTTAAACTATTATGCCAATGCAAAGAAACAGCATTTGTCATGGGAAACATTGTGCAGCGTCTGATGGTGTTTGTTGGCAATGCTTGTAGGGTGATTAAATCTAATTGTGATGAGTTCCAACAAAGCTTCTAGTGGTTACAGTGTTAGAATTTTTCTACAGAAGTTGGCACAAGAATGAGAGAGAGCTTCTCTAGTTGATACAAAGCAGAACCCTTCATTAACCATAGAACTATATGGATAGGGCAGGTATAGACACACTTGGGAGTGTGTGTGAGAAAGGAGTTTGAAACTTTGACCTCTCAAAGTTGCTTTCCTCCATCATCAAAGGAGCCTAACAAATGTCCAACAAGACAAATTGATTTAAGTGGGATGTTATCCTTTATTTAGAAGTAATTTTAAACTATTATAAACTATTTTATATATTAAGTCACATATTAAAATATCAATATATTTATTTATTTATAAGTTTAATATATTAAATTTATATATTGACCTATTAATTATTACTATTATTATTATTATTATCACAAGAATATGGTAAACATTTTGCAATCAAAACAAATTTGACTTTCAATTAGTCTCAATGCCAAAAATCAATCTCCTAATGTTAAAATTTGTTTTGATTAAAAATATTGTTTTTCAATTAAAAAAATATGAATTATATTGTATGTTATTAGTTCATGTAGGCAATTTGACTAATTTGGTCCTGATCTCTATGACAGCACTGTAGTGAGCAATAATATGAAAATTCGATGAATGACACATACCTCCTGCATAAGTAACTTCAGAAATGAGGCCCAATATCCATCATGTGAAGCCGTAAGTCCATAGCACAAAGCAATGGCATCTACAACATATTAATAACGATGATCTAAAGCGCAAATTATGACAGTTTATGGGACCATTTATTATGTGCAGTTCCTTCAATTAATTCCCTGCATCATGTAAGCAGTCAAGGTAGCAGCTCATTTTCACTGTATTAACCATTAGCATGCAACGTATTTTTTTTGTACACTGCCAATCTCAAAAACTGATATGCATTCAATGCAAAACTTGTTCAGGAAGTTTTGCCAGTGAACCTTTCCATGCCTTGAAGGATGACTCTGATTCCTTGTAAGACAATCTTCATTGTCCACATCACACTCATCTAGCAATTCACATCACATGCCCTCGCCTACATTCATACTTGCCTTTCCACCATGGTAATAAAGGTGGCAATCAAGCCAACAAAGGTGGTGCACGGGATTGCCCTCAGAATGAACATAGCAGTGTATACCAGATACGCCCTTACCAATCTCAGTAAAACCTACTACATCTCTAAGGACATTAATTCCTTAAGCCTCACTCCCCTCACTCTCTTGCAAACACTCCACTTACTTGACCACGAGGGACCATTTTCATGAGTGTGTACTTCATGGCAATGACAATTTCTAGAATTCTGGTGGTGATGGACGAGATTACTGTTCTAACGCAACTAGCGATCCAGAGTTCAACAACATCTTCAATCCAGCCATGGCATCCCTCACAAAGGAGAAGATGATTGATAACTTGGCTTTTAACGATGGATTCAAAGACATAGACACACTGGTGGACGTGGGTGGAGGGCATGAACAAGTGTTGAGTCAGATAATCAATGCCTATCCTTGTATCCACCCAATCAATTTTGATCTCTCTCATGAAAGTCCATCCATTGTCCCCAGTATTCCTGCGTCGCTACCTTAATCTTTCATTATAAATTAATCTTTCAAGAGATTACATATATCTAAATATCAGGGGATTATGTGTTTTAGACATTATTATTCTCAAAGTTATACAACATAACAATGGACATATTTATGACAGCATACCCCCTGCAGATGCAATTTTCATGAAGGTTAGACACTATTACCACATCATCACTCCTCCATGGACGTGAGATATAAAACTTAGCTTGCAATGAATCTACCACACGTGAAAGAACCAAAAATGTAGTCTACTCTGCACACAATTACAGTGCTCCTATTGAACAACTTTGCACATACACAAACACAACCACCTAAGGCAAGGAATAAGCAGCCATGCTGCTCCTTTCACTTCTTGTTATTATTAAATATAAAAAAAATGAAAGACTTATTCGCATTAATGCAAAAGGCCATAGAAAAATTCCTAGACATTTCACCTACTTTAACCAAAATAGATACTACATTATATAAAGTACAAGCGCATATTAAGGAAAGTATTGAAGATGGCAGAGATGACTCGGGATGATTTTGAGATAGACCTATTTTCAACAATGTTGACGATGAAACTGAAGTTCAAACAATTTCATTAGAGAATAAGTAAGCACCGCATAAAATGACGAAGTTTTGGTCACTTCCTCACAAATCCATGTCAAATTCCAAAGGATCAAAGTGACTTTCCTTGAAAATCTTATATTACCAACTGAATTCCAAGATTAGATCTGTATTGCAACACTATTGTTGCATCATCCTCTACTTGTTATTTCTCAGATCCCTGTCGTATGTACGACATTATTCGGATTGCTCAAGGGAACCGTTTGCCAGTCTTCATAATTGACAGAGGCCTTCAAGTACTGGATGAAGGATATGAATTGTTGTTGATTCATGGTAGAAGTTTGAACTCCAGCATCAGTGGTTCTTGTGGCTTCAAGGATGAAGTTTTCTTGTTGATGTATTTAGCATTGGATAGGTACTTCCACATAGGCTTGGTGTCTAGCATGTGGAAATCATTCGTAATGCCTCTCAGATCCTTAAGAAATTCACTTTATGTGTTAATAATTAAAGTGAATGACCTTTTAGATTATGTGAGTTTAATTAAGTTAAATTCTTAAGTTTGTTGGCATTAGCAACTTAAGTGAGTTACTTAAATTCTCACCATTAGATTTAAAGTGAAAGTGAGATTAGATCTCAGTTGTTGATCACTTTAGGAGATCTAGGGTTTTGGATTTAGGGTTAACTCAACATAATAGAAGGCAGCCTAAGTGAGAGGTTGAGATACACACAGAAAGTAGATTGGACCAAAGAGGAATTATTTGCTCATGTGCTTGTGTCACACACATAGTGAGGAGACCTCATTGATTGGGTGAAGAGCAGTTCTTCCCAGGGTGAGTGGGCAGGGCTGATGAAAGGAGCAAAGGGGCAGCAAGGGAGATAGCAGCCAGGTGGGCTAGGCTAGGTGTTACATTGTATTCCTCTGATGGGAAATTATCCTGATTCCCAGTACGCAAGGATTTTATTAATTAAATCAAACCCAGGTATGGTTTTCCCTTCGGGGTTTTTTCCAAGGGTGTTTACCAAGATATCTTGTGCAATGTGTTTGGTTTCATTTTTATGCTTCCGCTGATTTGTTTCGTTAATAACCTAGTTGTCCTAATAATTAATAAAGTGATTTTATTCGAATTTACTAGTTGGGTGTTGGGTTAAGATAAATTAACATGGTATCGGAGCATTGGTTATGAAGGAAGCCAGATTTGCACAAAGACGCAATTTATTAGCAACAAGGAAATTTTTCTGCAAGAAATTTTATTGTGGGCTATAGAGAGGGTAAAAGTGAAATTTTTTTTTTTAAAGGTACATTGTACGGCAATCATCGTACAATGTACGGATCATACATTTGTGTTCAGGCAAAGATTCGCTAGGAAAATAGAGTTGTGCGCGTACAATAGCAAGGAACCGTCGATCAGAGGGTGAGGGTGATAGCCGCCAGCCACCGGAAACGGAGAGTTATTGTTGAAGAAGGAAGCTACGGGAGGCAGCTTAGAAGAGATCGCACGGTTGAGGAGTGAGGCAATAGGTGATCGTACAGGAGATTAGGTGGGCAGTCCATGGAGAAAGGCGATTGCAGCAGAGGCAGTGGACTATTGGATGAAGGTGACGACTACAGGAGGATCCGCAGCAGCGAAACAGTGTAGCAATTGGAGCAGCTGCCAAGGAGATTTGGTAGACGGGTTGTTGCAGACGACAGAGGTACGTGCAAAAGGGATCAGGCGATAGGTGCAGAAGGTAACAACATCGCCAACAAGTGAGATAGTCGTCGAAGCAACCAGTTGCACAGTAAAGAGTCGACAGAGGCCGCGGGCCATCCACTAGAGCACGGGCCACTAAACCAATCGCAGCAAGACAGCCTCCAAGTCAGCCATCCTAGAGGCAGCATGCCATGAAAATTTCCGGACAGGCCGAGCAAAGCCACCAGGCAGCCCAGAAAGGACTCAAGCAACCCAGAAAAGGACCCGAGCAACAGCAGAAGGCTATGAGCAAACCCAGACAACTTCAGGTAGGGGTCTGGGCAGCAGGAAGCAAATCTGATAGTGGGCAGTAGGCAGTGGGACCCGGGAAACCAGAAAGAAGTCTTCAAAGAAGGATTCGAGCAAGATGGCAACAATAGCTTTCATTTCAGAGGGAGAAGCCAATCAGGGGGATTGGAGAGCAACCATGGTATCAGATCTGACGGCGAAGAAGACAGAGCCACCTCCAGGTGGTAGAAGTACCTTCCTCGCTAAGAGGGAGTGTTGATGTATTTAGCATCGAACAAGTAGTTCCACATAAGCTTGATGTCTAGCATGTGGAAGTCATCTGTAATGCCTCTAAGAACCTTAGGAAATTCACTTTGTGTTAATAATTAAAGTGAATGACCTTTTAAATTAATTTGAGTTTAAATAAGTTAAATGCCTAAGTTTGTTGGCATTAGTAACTTGAATGAGTTAATTAAATTCTACTGTTAGATCTAAAGTGAACGTGAGATTAGATCTCAGTCGTTGATCACTTTAGGAGATCTAGGGTTTTGGATTTAGGGTTAACTCAACATAATAAAAGGCAACCTAAGTGAGAGGTTGAGATACACACAGAGAGTACATTGGAGCAAAGAGGGATTATTTGCTCATGTGCTTGTGTCACACACAGAGTGAGGAGATCTCATTGATTAGGTGAAGAGCAATTCATCCAAGTGTGAGTGGGCAAGGTTGAGGAAAGGAGCAAAGGGGCAACAAGGGAGATAGCAACCAGGTGGGCTAGGCGATGTATTGCATTGTATTCCTCTAATAGACCATTATCCTAGGACAGAAGCCCAAGGATTTTATTAATAAATTCAAACTCAGATCCGGTTTTCCCTTCGGAGTTTTTTCCAGGGGTGTTTACCCAGATATCTTGTGCAATGTGTTTCGTTTTGTATTCAATGTTTTCATTGTAATTTCGTTAAGTAACCTAGTTGTGCATTTAGTTAATGAAGTTATTTTATTGGAAGTAAGTGTCGGGTGCTAGGTTCAGATAAATTTAACATTTCCTAAACAAGAGGGCATATAACATACCTATACATCCTACATAATTAGTTATAAGACGTAACCAATTACTAAACGTCATAACTCCTCATGATGACCATGCCCCTACACCACTATAAACATCATATATGTTGTACTTTGAATCATCATCTTCATATCAATAAATATGATTTTTGTCCTTCTAGACTATATAGATGTGCGCCTCTCTTTATGAATGGTCATGGCCTCACATGAGCACTGCAAGGTACATCACACATTTGCACTTTCTATATCAAGTCATCATTTCCATCTTGTCTTTGAGCATTTTGTTAATTTCTTTAAAATCAGCTAAGTAAGTGAACAGATCGAATCTAATTACTTTTCTGAAATTATTAACTCTTGCGAAAAGCAATCACACATAGTAGGAAAACGTGAAAAGCAATCACACATAGTACACAATTGTTTATGCTCTTCCAGATCAGTTCATCATTCAAAATATCTTCAGAACTTAAAAGAGCTCCCCTCACAGGGAAAATGGCTCTAAGAAAGAAAAACCACAACCAAAATCTGTAAACCTGAAAATTACAGTGCCTCGATCTGCATGCTTGCTGATCACTAAGGCTGTCAGTATGGCCTGTACGGCCTACTGTACGGATGGATCTGACTGTTGTAATAAATGCAGCTCACACGTACTGCCTCAAAGTACGTGTTGTACCTGTCCCTCTTCCTCGCCAATGCTGGAAAAATCAGATCTGATTTTTCCTCTACTTCACCTCTAAGTCACTCTGATTTTTCCTCTACTTCACCAGGTTCACCTGACGTTACTTGTGAAAATGAATTCTCATTGTGTCTTTTTCCTTTACCCTCTCTGTCTTTTACTTGAGCCATTTACCTAATCTCAACGGTCAAGATTAGATCGTGAGATCAATGGCTCTCTTTTAATTAAATCATTAAGTGACTTTAACTTAGCCACTTTATTAATTAAAAGTCACTTTAATAAAAGACATTCACTTTATTAATAAATTAATAAAGTGAATTCTAGGAAAGGTATAGGATACATTTAAGGACGATTTCCGCAAGTAGACACCCTTACGGAAATACCTGTCCAAGCTACAAACACTAAAACATTTGATGAATTTTAGAATCCTAACACATTCAAAGCTCAAATGCTACATCAAAAATAATTAGTTGACTGGTACTTCCTCTTCTTTGTTGAACTTGAGAGAAAGATTAGATTCACAGCTTCTTGATATCATTTGTTTAATTCTATCATAACTTTCATTGCTGTAAATGTGCTCTAATTTTTCTTATAGAGAAGCTTCGTGGCTGTGTGGACTCACCTATATTTTTATTAGAGAAATGAAATCGATCTTGCAGCATTCAGCCAAAAGTAATTGATCATGGCAATGTATAGATACCAGATGGAAAATGCTCTTGGATTATCCTAATAACACAAAGGATTTTTAGGAATAGTAGACATCGGAGATACAATTAATCTGCCCTATGAACACTGTAGACATTGGAACAAAGATCAGCGCTTCCAGGGAAAGTTTTTAACGTCTATCCCTGGTATTCTGCTGGATACTCTGAAATATAGCCACTAAACCAGAAAGCCATCTGTATCAGACAAATATTCCGGTTTTATAATTGCGGTTATCACTAATTTAACTACTCTGCAAATCCATGCTATCCTGGCAGACTGTAAAGTACATTATATATGTTTGAATGAAGCATTTCAAATTAAAAAATATGACCCATTATGAAAAATAAAATTTACTTGACAATGTTTTAACAATAAAAGTCCACTTACTTAAGAAGTCCATCCAAGTCTGCTTCTGAGAGCATACATTCCCTACAGAGAACATCTGTCAAAAGATCTTCAGGAGTTTCTGTTCCTCTAACAGCAATTACAACACACTGCAAGTGGTGCAAAACCACAGCAAAATATGCAGCTTCCCGTCTTTCCTGACAAAAGAACAACCTAGATAAAAGTTAAGGAAAACCATTTGATAATTGATATGGATCTACTGGCCAGTTTTGAAGAGTCAAAATAAATAACATAGAACACCCACAATTCAAGAAAAAGATCATTCCCATATACAATATTCGTGTCACGATAATGTTGTTGCTGGAAATGTTAAATAACATTGCATAATCTAAAACTTTAAGAAGATTAATATTTTAATTGGCACAAATTTAACACTCATATTTGAGCATCCAAAGTCTAAACTGTAAATGCCACAATGCCTGCAGCATACCCATCTCAAAAGCTCCACAAGATTTGGGTTGAATACAAATACAGTATAAAGGTCAGGGTTACAAAGGCCAAACCATGCCAAACTATGAGGAAGATTTCAATGATAAATCATTAGTTATTGCCTAGTTCTCAAATGCATTGTTCAAATATAAACTTCCAATGATCCTCCTAGTAAAGGCAGGCTCCAAAACTTAGAATGTGAATGCATTAAAGAATTAACAAGCTAGATGAGATACAAAAGAAACTAGACTATGAAAAACAATATACTCCCAAATAGAGCCCTGCAATTCAATTCCAATGCGAAAATCAAGGCATATTGATATAGCACAATTCAATGTACACAAAAGTGACCATGAAAAACCTAAGGAACTGCAAAACAGTTTCTGAATAAAGATCACGGAATGGGTGGTCATGTCTGGTGAGTAGGTTGAATGAACGGGCCCTTTTCAGGAGTTCAAAGAAAGTAATCGGGTTTGAATCCTGCAGAGTAGCAAGCAAAAGCATATCCATGATCAACAAAACCAATAAATCCCAGAAGAATATGCACATAGCTCTAAATATTCCTCTACAAGTTAAACAATGTTTTAATGCCAAGTATGTCCCTTGAGACTCCAAAATTGATTTGATTAAAGTCTTCTTCCTCGGCCATTCTAGAGTTGTTTGAAGACGATAAGCATGCAATGACTCATCCACAAGTTGTACAATATTTCAGTGCCAAGTGTGTCTCTACAAAAGTGACCATGAAAAACCCAAGGAACAGAAAAACAGTTTCTAAATAAAGATAATGGAATGGGTGGTTTTGTTTGGTGAGTAGGTTGAATGAACAGGCCCTTTCAGGAGTTCAAGGAAAGTAATCAGGTTTGAATCCTGCAGAGTAGCAAGCTAAAGCACATCCATGATCAATAAAGCCAATAAATCCCAGAAGAATATGCCCATAGCTCCAAAGATTCGTCTATGAGTTGAACAATATTTTAATGCCAAGCATGTCCCTTGTGACTCCAAAATTGATTTGATCAAAGAAACCTTCTTTCTCATCCATTCTACAATCATTTGAAGATAATAAGCTTGCAACGATACTCATCACAAGTTGTACAATGTTTCAATGCCAAGTGTGTCTCTTAGCACTTGAAAATTCTTTTGATCAAAGAAGTCTTCTTCGTTTACTTCTCTATCAATCACTTGGAGATATAAGAGCCACAGTTAAACAGGAGAAATATATGTTGAACAATGCCTTTCTTCAAGCACAAACATTGAAAAGTTGACATCTACTACACCAGAAGCAACAAACAACTAAAATTAAGCAGAAGGTGGTGTTCAATGAGATACAAAAGTAGCACACAGAAAAGCCCAAACTTACCATGATATCAAGGATAGTGGTGCTGAACGCATCTACACCTGGCTACTTCTAGGTGTGGGACCCTGCATTGATGATAGAATTGTCTGAGATTTGAATCCCAGACAATTTATGAAATCCGAAACCTTTCCCAAAGTGGGAAACGTTTCCCATGGAATACAGGTCAAAAATGAAAAGTCAAAAGAAAGTGTAAAGGGAAAAGTGTTGCATCGATTCTGTTATGTGTGTCTTCCACAACCTATGCACTGTAGCGGTATTATAAAACAGGTTTCAAGTCATAAATGCATCTAAGCCCACTTTGGCAATTCAGAAATGTTTGCATATATCTGCAACAATTTCACAATATGCAAGCCTATAAGATAGGTTGATCCATAAACAAGGGACTTATAGCCCACCCGTTTTACCAACACGGATCCTTTGCGAAAGTTTACTTCTTGTCTCTGTCTCAGTCTTGTACAGACTGTTCTGCCTTCAGAAAGGCTACTAGGCCTCTGTCCTCTGCCCCGTACAAGGTTCTTTGTTCTTCTCTGTTCTTCTAATGGTTGTAAGGTCTACAACATGCCAATCAACTGCCCACTGTTGTCTAGTAAAACCTGCACACATCAACTAGTTAGCAGTGTCAATAATAAGTAGGGCTCTGAGTTGGTTCTCTGCTGTTGATCATCAACAAACAAAATGAATGTCTCTCTGTTGTTAAACACCAGGCAGGCATACACCAAATGGATGTGCTTCTTGACTCCAAGACTTGGTTTTGTTGCTAAGGTGCCAATACCAATGCTCAAAGTCAATTCTCAGTGGACTGTACTTCAATTGCCAGAAAGGCAATATGCACACTGCTCTTGCTCTTTTCAACCAACTTCTTTCAATGATGGAAGAAAACACCTCACATGAAGTAATGATCCAATTCATTAAAGAAACGTGAGGACAACCTTTCACTACAAGAAGAGCCACAAAATTGCAGTTTCCAGTGCTACTATTCCATGAAAAGACAAGCATCAAAATGAGCATTCTCCTTCAGTAGGAGCTCAAGAAAAGAGGTGTTATTTTGGAAACTAAGCTCAAGAATAATGCCAATAAACTTGCAAAGTGGACAGCTCAAGCTCTTCTTGCAAATGCAGATGTTAGGAAGCTAGGTTATGTGTCTCGAATTCACCCTCATGATCACTTCAACCATGCTATTTTGAGTGTTTAGGGATACAATCCCAAGGAATTTGTAATGCAAATTAATTTGAACACTTATATGTGGGGTATTGTGAAATCAATTGACGATCTTTATCTAAAACTGAATGAAGGAAAATATGTATTTGTTAGAGATCCTTCAAAGCCTCGGATGGGAATATATGAGATTCCTACTGATGCATGTTACAACCGAACAAGTGCCCATATCAGCGACCACTGCAATCCAAAGGTCGTCCATGCTTATGTGGAAGTCGACCCAATCTATTAAGTTGACCAGCCAAGGAGAAAGTCGACCAAGTGTGTAATGTCCCATTCTGAGTAGGAGCTGCAGAGAGGAGGGCTAAGTAGTCTAAACAGCCCCATTAGACTATAGCCAGGGCCAGACAAGGGTAAACAGGGTCACTAGAGGTCACTTCAGCAGATGAGGTTATAATTCGAAAGTGACATTTAGCTAAAAGTGACTGAAAAGCGCTTTTAAGTGATTTTGAGCTAAAAATAGAGAAAGCGCTTAAGTGAGGAGATAATAGTAGAATCAACGGCGAATTAGGGTTTTGGTGAGTATATGAGGAAAAACGACCTAATTCAGCATTATGCATATTTTGAGTTGACAGTTGAGGAGAGAGGCGACTTCACAGGTTAATGCGAACCATAGCTTTGTGGATTCTAGGAGGAAGACACCCAGAGGTTGATTTCGGTGTTGAGAGACACACCCTAGTCACCAGGAAGATCATCCAGACCTTCCATCGTACTTCATCAACACATATACAGGTTATAGCAGTGAGGGCGTGCTTATTCAGGGTGAGGGCACACTTCTAAGGAGACATAGTGATTTGACTTGTCCCAATCACAGAGAATCCAGTAATTTCCTTCCAACCCAGTTGAGAGGAGGGCAGGACGCATATATTGCCTGGTTTCTCGTCAGATTCCGACGGAGAAATCATCTTGGGCAAATTACTCATCCAGTGAGGGTGCGGCAGTTGGGAAGGATGCATTTGGGATTCCCGAGCTATCATCAGATCAGACCAGCGAAAGTCCTTCCGACCCATTTCAGAGGAGCCTAGGAAACTCAGTTTGAGACACTTACATTGAGACTCCACCAATGGAATCTCTAGGGCACATTTGCAGCAACAGTTGGGTTTCATTTCCCCTGGGGGTATCCATCTGGGGTCCATACAGATCGTCGAAGGCTGACTATCAGGTTGTCAGTCACCAAGACTGTGTGTGAGGGCAAGGTGCACTCTTTGGGACAATGTCCAGTCAGATCCACGGAGTTTAGCCACCAAGGCGAACTTTCCAGTCTTGCAACAGTTGTCGTGCGAGTTGTCGTAGCTTGCAGCAGATCTTACAGCTCACATCTCCTTCCAGCAGCAGTCTTCTACTTTCCGGGTATCATTGTTATTGTTTATTTCTTGTATTTTGGCTCAGATCCCTTTGTCTTTGATCTAGCCAAGTGATCTATTTTATTGAGCCACATGCGACATTGTACTCAGTTTCAGAACGCATAATATATTATTGCAGTGTTTGGTGTCCTTATTCATTTGCATGCTTATTCATATGTTGTTAAACAACTCTTTACCTGAAACACACATGCAAAAACACCACGCATGTTAAAACCCAATTAATAAACACATCCAGAAACCCAAACTGTATCAGTTCAGCATCAGATTCTAGACAGTTTAGTCACCTATTCCGATCAGCAGAATCAAGGATATTACAAAGTGAGAGATCACTCGACCAGCAAAGTCCAGTCGACCCAATATAATATGAAAATCAACCAAGAAATCAATTAAGTTGACCAAGCTATGTAATGAGTCGACCAACAAGTAAAATCGACCAAGGAATGAAAAATTACAGTCGATGGAGAGAGAGGTAGCTCACATAGACCATGTATGCATGTACGACTGCCACATGAAAAAAGTTAAAACAACCTAGAGAGCAATCAATTCGCCCCGGGCATGAAATTACAGTCCAACAAAGGAAGAATTCGTCCAGCAATGAGAATATGGCCAAGGGTGTGAGTTCGATCTGTGGGGGAGTGAATACATGGCCAATAAATAAAATTTAGCTCAGGGAGTGAAGTGATGACTTGCAGGTGAGAGAAAAACTTCAACGGCCATGAAAGATCGATTTATCAACTTCGAGGACATTTGCAACAAACAATTTCTAAAGCCATAGATCTTATACTAAGAAGGGAATTGGACTATGCACATTTTGTAGTTGTTGCAATCCATATCATATAAGGAAGAAGACGTTTTACAATTTTGAGTTATCAAATGAAATCCAAAACTCATCATACTAACCCATTAACAATACTAAGAGCATCTCATTAAACATAGGTAAGAGCATCAATAATCAAAAATTTTACCCTAGAAACCCAAATGGGAAAACCAGCTTCAAATGGGTGTTCAGTGTTTCATTTTGGCAATCTTTGGTTACAATTCTTCCATGGCTCTCTATGCCTCTTCCTCTCGTAGCCAAAAAAAAAGAGCCTTTGGAGGTGATATCAGACCCACAATTCTCTATGGCTCCAAGATCTGGGGGCCAAGCTTGTTGCAGAAAAACTAGGCCAGGATGGAGAGAGTCCAGGCCCTGCTTCTCATGTGCATCATTCGCTGCAAGCAGACGGTTCCACAGCCCATTATTCAGGCAGAGTTTAGTGTCTATTGAAGTTTGTAGCTCGAACAAGTATTTCCACATTGGTTTGTATCTAACATGTGGAAATCGTCGTTAATACATCTTAGAACTTTGGAAATTCACTTTAATAATTTAATTATTAAAGTAAATGTCATTTTACAATTAATAGAGGTTAATTTAATGAAATGCCTAAGTTTTGGCATTAGTGAATTAAATTAATTCTTATCCATTGATCTCAAGTGAGGTGAGATCTAATCTCAATTTTTTTTCACTTTGGAGATTAGGGTTAGGGCTCAACTCAAGATTATAAAAGGTAGCCAAGGTGAGAGGAGAAGACACACAAGCAAGGAGTTAGTGACTCACTGAGAGTGAAGAAGGAATTTCACCCTGCATGCCAACACAATGAAGGCAAAGGACATCAGCCAAGAGACTTTAGGAAGTCGTACCAACAGGGCGAAGGCTTCCTTGACTTTCTATGGAGGTCGTACAGGCCATACAGGCAGCCGACAGGGTTGTACAGGCCACGGCAACAGCCATAAAGCCTCAATTGAGTAGTACGACAATTGTACAGGCCACTAAAACCCACCATACAGCAAAACATAGGTTGTACACCAAGTTACAGGCTTGTTTTGCAAGTTGTACAAGCCATACAGACCGTACAGGGGGCTATACAGGATGTAAGAGTGACGGTACAATAGGTCGTACAGGGCTAGGGAAGATTTGCAGGAAGAGGGCTCAAGGGAAGATTTGCCATGTTTGTTGGTGATTGTATTTTTCTTTTGTGGGCTATTTTCCTGGTAAGGGAGCCCTTGTATGCTTGGAAATTATTTTAATGAAAAGCAGATTTGAAGGACAAAAATTTGTTGTACATGTGTCGTTGTGAAATTGGTTTCCATTTTGCTTTCGCTATTTGTTTCTGTTAATTATTCCAGCAAGTATATTTTATTCAGTGAGCTGCAATTATTTATTTCAGCAAGGAAATCACTAGGAAATAATTTATCTAGGGTCGGGATTAGAAAATTAACATGGTATCAGAGTTGTAACTCTGAGCGGAAGTCGATTTCGGAAGATTTTTGCAGATCTATAAATCAGCAGGGTTAATTCCACGACGGTTTGATCAGATCTAGAAATGGTAGCAACTAGTCTCAAGTTTGAAGACTTGTTGGATGGAGTATCTATAACTTCTTGTCCCGGAAAGCAAGTGTTACTTTTCTTTTGAAGGAACGTGACCTTTAGGAGATTGTGGAGAAGGTTGTTCCTACACTGACAAATGCAGTAGAGAAGGTCGCTCTCGAGAAGGACATCAAAGCCCAGAGAGTGATCTTGGATGTCGTGAAGGATCATTTGATCCTCACGTGGCAAAGAAGCAGTCGACCAGAGATATGTTCAAGGCTCTAGTGGATGTGTTCCAAAGTGACAACTTGAACAGGAAGATGATCTTGAGAAACAAACTCAGGTCCATCCAGATGTCAAGATCTGATAATGTTACCAGTGACTTCATGAGGATCACCCAGACACATGATTACCTTGAAGCCATTGGGTAGAAAGTGGATGATGTAGAACTTGTTAATGTGGCATTGAATGGGTTCACCAAGCCTTGGGAACCATTTATCAAGGGGATCTGCGCTCAGGAGAAACTTCTAGATTGGTAGATGCTTTCGGATGATTGCATCCAGGAAGAGACTTAGAAGGAGTCCAAAGCTAGCAAGCAGGGAGGTAGTGATGAGAACCTGGCCCTTGCCAATCAGACATGAAAGGGCAAAGGAAAAGGTTCCAATAATAAGGGTAACAGTGAGCGGTCAACCTCAGAGCCAGGGAAGAAGGACTTGAGTAAGGTCAAGTGCTTCACATGCCACAAAAGTGAACATTATGCATATCAGTGTCCGGAGAAGAAGGAAAAGGAAAATCGCAGCAGGTAGCAACATCTGCAAAGACTCAGTTGAATGAGTTTGTTGTGAAGTTCGTGAGTGACTTCTCACTAGTTTCTTGCCTTTCCACCAGCAAAGTTGCCAAGAGTGCATGGTACCTGGACAGTGGTGCATCTCGTCACATGACGGAAGCACGGAAGCTATTTAGCATTCTAGCGGAGATAGATTCAAGGATCCATGTGGACCTTGGTGATGATGCCAAGTATGCAGTGAAGGGAGAGGGAACAGTCATGTTCCAACTTGAGTCGAGAGGTTCATTTGATGCCTAGGATGTGCTATATGTGTCAAGACTGAAGAAGAACTTTCTCTCAGTCTCAGTTATGAAGGACTGGGGTTTTCTCGTATCTTTCAAAGAGGGAAAGTACTCATACGTCCAGAGGAAGCTAGCCCTGACATAGCAGAGAGGATTGGGGTTAGAGAGGTCAACTTATACAGGTTGTAGGGGAAGCTTATCCAGGACTTAGTACATGACAGTGACAACCTGTGTGAGCTATGGCACAGGAGGATGGGACACCTACACTATAGGGCGTTGTCGATTCCAAGGGAGATTGTCACTGGTCTTCCAGATTTCAGTGTTGAGCAACAGGGCGTATGTCGAGGGTGTGCACTTGGCAAGAATGTCAAGGTTGCTTTACCAAGCAACAAGGGTAAGTCCGAGGGGATCTTGGATCTTATTCATTTAGATGTGTGTGGACCGATGTCAGTAGCATCAGAGCAGGGAGCATCGTACAATTTGACATTCATTGATGAATTTTCTAGGAAAACCTATATCTTCTTGATGAAGACCAAGGATGAGGTCTTCAGTCGGTTTTGGGAGTTCAAGGGCCAGGTGGAGAACTAGACAAGGAATAAGATCAAGGTCTTCAGGTCAGATAATGGAGGCAAGTACACCTCCAATGACTTCAAGGATTTCTGCAAGGAGACATGGATCAAGAGGGAGTTAACAGTCTCATACAACCCTCATCAGAATGGGGTTGCGGAGAGAAAGAACCGGTCCATCAACAGTTCTGCAAAGTTTATGATTCATGACCAGGGTCTACCCACGTTTCTCTGGGAAAAGGCATGTAACATAGCAGTGTATTTGCAAAATAGGAGTCCTCACAGGATATTGGGGGACAAGAATCCAGAGGATGTTGTTTTTCTTCATATGAGATATAATCGATATATTATTACAATGATGAGTGTTCCATATATAGGGAAATATGGTGACCATCCATGAAAGGATGCGTCCCTTGAATAATCAATTACTATTTATTATTATCATTTACATATTATATATGATATTTAATAATCAATGATTATATTATTAATTATTATTCTAAGAGAATGTCTTCCCGATGTTGTCCAAATATCCACACTCCCTATCACCGAGGGAGACATTCTGCATCCTGCCAAGCTTGTCTCTGAAGTATACAAACTTCACCCTGGACTCATGACACTTGTCTGTCAATCTTGAGAGACGTCTCTCTCCCACCTGAACCGAGGAGAAACTCCTTCTACGGCTCCCCCTCTAAGCCAATTAACTCTCTCTAAGATTAGGCT
>JZKD02S0671465.1:91270-107854 GCA_000966675.3 Picea glauca | reverse complement strand
AGTTGACCACCTATGTTGGAGAGGCGGTCAACAGGGTGCATCCCTCATGCTTCCTGGGTTTCAGGGTGGGAGAACTTAGGGAACGTTTCCCCACATAACCCTTTTGAGAAAACTCCCAGAAATGGAAGGCAGGATGTCTCCCCTTTGCAGGGGACTCCTAGGTGTCACCCCATGATTTGTGCCCAACAGCCTTAGAAGAAGTCTATTTTATTTTGTTTTAAAGCACAAAAAATCAAAACCCTAAACCGAATGTGAATATTTAGTTTACACTTTCATTGTTCATGTTTGTGACTTATCTTTGTCTCATGTATTTAATTTTTTTTTAGGATTTCAGAGAGGGTCCCCTCACGTTTCCTATGACGTTTCCTAAATTTTGGGGGAGTGTCTCCACATGTCTCCTAGATGTGGTGTCCCATTCACGTGTCCTCCATCCCTGAAACTTGGTGGAACATTGCTTTAATATTTTACAGATCTTAATCTTTACTCATTGGCTACTTGACCTAGTATTTTCTCTTTTCTGATTCTGTAGTGTGTGTCTATTATCTATTAGTCACTCCCCTTTTCCTTCCACACTTGTATCTTTTCTACAATCCCAATGACCATAATTGGTCAGTCCTGGGTATCAATTTCAAATTCATTTTATTTCCAACAACAGAGATGATTACTACCCTTAAACAACATCACTTTTTTCATTCTTTAGGATTCATGTTCTTGATGCACTATGACCAGAAACCTTTGTGGCAGGTATATTCATTTGAGAACCAACCCCTTAATAAAAAAATCAAATTCCTTTTTTATTTGGTTTAAAAATTCATGAAAATTATTAAATCCAACATGATGGCTAATAAGAACAGATTCAGAGATAAAGTTTTCCTCGGCCACTCACTTGATGAACGCGTCCTTTTCGGAGAGCATCAGGAGGTAGACTAACAAATTTCAGATAGGCTGCAGCATGACCCCGCCACCAATTGTCGCCTTGCAATATAGGTCTCCTTCAAATACAGTAATTCAGGCAACAAGTATACAAACACACAATAATTATTGGATAGCGCCTTCAATAAACCATTTAAGCAATGGAAATCATGCAAATCAAATATGCTCATCAATCTTTCTCAGAAAAAAATGACTGATATAGAGACAGCAATATTTTTCAAACTAAAATGACCAAGGCCAGAGATGAAGCTAAATGAACCTGTTACGGCTCCAAGGGGTCAAAACACCCTGCCGATATAGCCATGCACATGGAAATATAATTGGATTCCTTCCAACATCCAACAGGGGACCCTACATAAAACTGGCCCTCAGAACTATGTCTTTCCACACATAAATTTGCTAGTTTGCTCGGATTCGAATATATTATACATCGAGTTAGCATACCGTATATGCAGCTTCAGCAAAAGGATGCAGGACTACAGCTTCTTGAATTTGGTCTTCAGGTGCCTCAGCAAACTGCTCCAATGAAGGAAATGTTGTTGTCTGTCTCTGCAACAGGGCAATACCTGTACAAAGAATAGAACCTATCAACCCTAGCTTGAAAGCAGCATACCAGAGAAACAAGGGCCACTATTAGAGGTAAATGAAAGAATACCAAAGGAAAGTTTATTTATCATTCATGAGCATTTATTCTCTTCATTTTTTTTCTTACAAAAATTTGCTCTTTTATTTATGTTAAGATTGCCTTCTAACAGACTGAAGATACAATTTATTGTATCTTTGTTTTTGAAAGTTTTCATGTCTCAGGTTGTAACAGATCTGCAACCTTCAGGAAATTTGTTGTCCCCGACAAGTCATATTTCTCCTATGAAAGTTGATGAATTTGAGAAACTAATTTTACTCTCCTTACAGCAGAATTGACCCACTATATTGGGGATACATCTGAAGGTGGAGGGTTTAATTTTATTTTTAGGTATAATTAATTTATACATTTGAAAGGTTTTTCCAATTGTCTGAATAAAATTTGGCCTTATATTTTGGCTTACTTGCTTCACATGCTCGTCTGTTGAGGGAGGGCTTATAGTTATACTATCAAAAGTTCTATTGTGATCTTGAGGAGGTCTTCAGCGATTTTAAGATAACTTGCAATCTTTATTGCTTACAATGTTCTTTAGCAGGTTCTATTTGGAGAATAACCATTCAGTTATATTGTATGATGATTGATCTATTCCAAAAATTAATGGAACCTTTTACCTACTTGTGAGACTGTATATTACCATCAATATTTAAATCATTTTGCCTATTAAGTTTTCAATATATTTATGATAGACTTCCATTTGAATTTTGGGTGTTGACTTTCTGTTGAAGGATTTGGGAGTGCGTGGTCACATTATAATCTAGGTTATTTCCTTCTACCATAGATGGAGGAAAACTTTAAACCTGCTCTGATACTATTATTACAGACCAGTCTGTGTGGCACCCTCCAACTGCAACTTCATAAACATAAATACGTTGTTGATTTATAGACTCTAAAATGTTTAGCGTGCTCCCTACTACTTAGATTATGGGAGTAATTGAAGAAATACCCATCATACAAGTTACTTTTCTCCAATAACAGGATGAACGTGCCCATCTCAAACCTCCCATGGCTGAAACACATGGTCAGCACAACTTGACCTCCATCGCATCAAACCATGTGACCAAAACACATGGTCTTAGCTCATTAATCTATGGATCCTCTTGTGTAGCATATCCATAACCACCCTTAAATTTGGTGAGAAAAAACAAATAAGAACACCTAGATGAGGAAAATAGAACCCAAATGTGGAAGATGGCACTTGAAGGTAAAAATTTTAAATATAGCTCTTGAAAGTGAACTATAATGCCCAAACAAGGATATATAGCACCCAAACATGAAAGTATAGGAATATATATGCGACATAATTTGATTCCATGTTGACAAGTATCATACCATGAAGATTGAGGGTCACAAATGAGAGATTATGGGCAGGGGGCTCTACAGATGGGTGCATGTGATGGCTTGGAGCTTTGGCATTGATGATGATTGATCTATAAATTGATGTGGATGTTCCACTGGTACAGTTCATCACAACAGATCTTACAAGTTTCTGCAAACTCTTTGTTACGTAGTGTTTTACTTAAGATAAAGATTTAATATTAACAACTTATCACACAAAACACTAAAATGTGTTCACATTGAAACAAAAGAAGCTAAAACAAATACCACACGATCCACACAATGAACACAAGATGTACCCTGGGAAACCCAATACAGGAAAACTCAGTGAGAAGGTGAGGACCATGCCTTGCTCTTTTCTTCTCAGTTATGAAATGAAAATACAAAGAAAGGTGAACTCACTATGGAGTTGCAATGGTCATTGTGGCCTATGTGGTTGTTATACAATCTTCTACTTCCTTTGCTATGCTCCAATACCCCACTCCTTTCCTCTACTCAAATGTGGAATAGTAAATCAATACAACAAGAATTGAACCCTTCCTTTTCTAGTGGCCCAATATTGAACATGTCTTGATAGTCGTCTAGGGTTAGGGTTTTTGCATTCCTTTACTCATGATTAGGGTTAGATTTTTGGATCCTCTTGAATCTTCTTGTTGACGTGGTATCCACTTGGTACCATGGTGGTCAACAGGATAGGTCAACATGCAAGAGGCATAGCTTCCTAATACAAACTCTAATTGAGGTGATCGTTGTGCCATTGGAAAGATCTTGCTATGTAGAACAACTTCAAGAAGTTGGGAACTTTGATTGCAAAGTTGACCCCAAAAACAACCATTTAATGCCTCAAGTGAGCTCCAAAAGTTTCAAGACCCCAAATCACCAAAACGGGACCTACCCCTAAAATGAGCCCTACAAGCATTTAGCTCCATTTTTTCCACCCAAAAAGAACCAAAATAGATGACAAATTATTTAGTAATCCATTTCAGATTAGGCATCCAACCATGGCCAAGTCCTAAGCTCTCGAGGGAAGCAAATATTCTCTCCAAGAAGGCAAAAAGAGACTGTGGATAGAGGAAAGTCGCCCAATTTGGGAGAATGGTGAGGACATCCAGGTTTATGCACAAAGGAATTGATCTAGGCAACGGTCTCCCTTAGAACTTTTGTCAATAGATCGTGGAGATAATAATGGCTATGTTAGGGTTGTGGTTCACTCATTGAATGTGAAGCTCAAAATTTTTGTTGATCCAAATCCCAAAGCTAGATAACACTAGCCTCCATTGCCCTTGGTTCATTTGAAGTATTCGGATGGGTTGAAGGAAAATCTAATGGTTAGTCTAAGTGTTGATTCTAGACTCAAATGGTGGTGGTGATTAGTGAAGGGCACAATACTACCTCGTTTGTGGAAATATCACAACAAAAGTGGGATTCCATCCAACCCTCAAAGGTCGTGGGTGGTGTCCAGATTGTCGAAGCTACCGTGGGTAGTGTCTAGATTAATGGAGTTCTCTTGCTAGAGAATGGTATGACGCCAATAGAGAAGGAACCCTCCCCTTCTCACTCATAGTCTGTTGAGGGCAACTGTGAACCGAATCCAAAGGCCATTCCCAATTCCTCAAGCATAGGCGAAGGCATTGCAACTTTATCCTTGCTAGTAACAAAGAATACTTGGAAGGGTGGAAGAATCTAAAGAACCATATTGTCATTTTTTTTCTTATGCCATCTAACAGATGATTTTTTTTTCTTATGCCATCTACCAGATGAGGATGCTTTTAACCAGTGGTGCATTCTAAACTAGGAAGGCAAGGAGATTTCCTTGAACTTTTTTTGGGGGGCTTGTCTCCAAGTATGTTTGCCATATGCTTAACTCTAACATTGTGGCCCAACATGTTGTAGTATGATACCTACAATATTGTGAGGTCTATTGCCATCCTTATACACACTTGCAAACGTGGAAAAAGTCTCAATCCACTTAGTGTGTCCTTGGAGGCACAAAGCCTAAATCCAGATTCCAAACCCACTGTCACCTCAATTTGGATTTCTTCCGTCTAGGCTTACTCCTAGGGAAGCCAAGGGGGGTAGACCCTAGTTACTATGTGAATTATTAGATGAATTCTAGAAGTTAATTTTAGTTTGTTAAAGGTAAGGGGGAGCTATCCTATATGAGAGGCAGCAATGCAATGCAAACTTTTAATGAAAAAACAGCCCTTTCCCTAAGTCAACTATGACTAGTGCCTAAGGTTGGGCAATGGGGTCAATTACGTTACACAAAGATCTAAATACAAATCTAAGAATAGCTTTACAACTTTATACAAAAGAACTATAATTACAACAAATAAAGAATAGTTAGGTGATTAAACAAAGATACAACTACTTACAGATTTACAAAAGAAAGGAAAGATGCACTTGTTAGACCTATTACAACAATGAAGCAAAGAATGAACTAACTATTCGATCGATCTTGCAGATAAGAAAGGAGATAGCTCAAAGATACATTTACCACAAAGTAACAACTTACAACCCAAACTTGAAGGCCCCAAAGGAGAGGTGCGCAACTTTAAAGGAGTCAAAACATGGAAAGAAAGCCACTAGGGGCACTAGTGCACAACTTCAAAGATGAATTATTCAACCACAACAATGCTCAACTAAAATGTTTGAAAGATAATACTTGAAGTAAAAGTTGTTGGAAATAAAAAAGCATACACAACTTAGAATAGGTTAAGAAATTAAAACTTAGGTTGTGTGAGTAAATTTTAGAGTTGAATTAAAGTGAGGTGAAGTTGCAAGCCTAAACTAGGTGACTACCCCAATACTCCTACCGCTTTGGCCAAAATGATTGTTGGGTGCTCAAGAAGCAAGGAAACAAGGCCTTACCCTAGCTCCATAGGTCAACCCAGAAAACTTGGGCACTCAACAAGGGGGACACCTAGTGCCGTGAGATCATCATTGATCTAGCACCCTAAGTAGCCTCCACAAGCCTCCTTTTTGGTGGCGAAAGTTGTATCAGTAATGGGTGATCTAATTGCTAGATTTATTGATCCTCCTAGAGCTACAAGTTAATTTATTAAGCAATTTAAGATTACTTGTGTTGAGAGCTTTAAAAGGTAAAATAACAAGTGCTTCAAGAAAATGTACAAAAAATGAAGGTGCTTCCAAGAGCTTATACAAGAATGAAAAAGGAAATGCTTCTAACTACTATGGCATATAAACAATGAACTAAAAAGGAAATTAAATAAAACTAGAAGCATAAAACCATCAACCATTTAGCATGCTAAACTAGCCTTACGATACTGCATGGGCGGCTAAGTCAATCCTCTTTGCAGGGTGTAGGCAAAAGAATGAAAAAAACAAATAACTTGACTTGAAAAGAAAACAAGTAAACCTAGCCACACAACCTTTTCTTAAGGACAAGTGGGGCATCAAGAATGAAAGTTTAAAACAGAAAATTACTTCTAAATCCTAGCCTTACGATTTAGCATGGGTGGCAAAGCCAAGCCTCTTTGTTAGGTGTAGGCAAACATAAATAAAAAACGCAGAAATTTTAGTAAACTTGAGAAATGCAAGCCCAAGAGACTCTCTTTGGGCTTGCTTACGATGTGAAAAAGTTGAAGAAGAAGAGGGTAATCAATACTCTTGCTTGGGAGGTTGTTTGTTGATGATTTGTGGCCCCAAATGGGCAGTGCCTCCCCTTAACTGGTTCAGATCTGCAGAAAATCAGCAAGTAAAACTTGCTAGAAAAGCTGCAAAACAACCGATAAACCTTGGAAAATTTCTGTTAGAACAAACCAGAAATTTTAAACAATAAAAACAGCATATAATTGATGATTAAATGACTTATTCTACTACAGAAATATACCCAAAAATGCTACAGAAATATGAGTGTAAAGAACAGAAAATTTAGAGGGTTTCAAGTGGGTGAAGGGATAAATTTTCAGATCTGAAATTTATCCTTCCTCAACCCTTAGTGACCTGCAACAATAGAGCTCAAGCTACAAAATAAAGGAGGTGAGTAGATCCCAAAAACATTAACAAAATACTTTGCTAAAGAAAGGAAACTACTACACTAAGATCTAGAGCAATACTATTATAGATCTATCCAAGCTAAATACTTTGCTTGGATCTCCAACTCTGGATCTAGAAGCTAAGAACTCAAAGAACCAAGATACAAATCACCTCCAATAAGATCCAAAGATAAGCACCAAGAAGACTCCCAATGCCAAAGATTTCCTCCAAAGATTATTTTATTAGAGGCAAGCTTGGACAAATACTTGCCACAAGCTTGAGAAGAAAGAATGAGAACAAGAAGAGAGAGAGAGAGGAGTGGGAGAAATTTGGGTATAGTAATAGTAGTTGAGAGTAGATGTGTGAAATGAGGGAGGGGAGGCTTTCTTTTATACTTGGGAGCCAAGAGAGACCCCTCTTGGATGAGTTATAAGTGTCACACATGCAAGAGAAATAGACATAGTCAAGGAAGAGTCACTTTTAGGGTTTTGGTAGTGAGTTAGAGTTTGAGGGGTGAGGTGTAAAGGGGGAAAACACCTTTTCCTATGGTCAAACATTAAGTTAAACACCAAGGAGGGCGAATTTAGGGTTTAGGTGGCTTTTTTCACTTCAACTTTTTAATTCTCACATGTTAATTAGCTAGGGAACACCACTTTAAGTTGTTGGTTAAGCAAGGGGGGGTTCTTTAAGTGGAAAATTACTTTTCCAACTTAGTAAAAAGGTTAAGAAACCTTTCCCACTCTCTCTCAAACCTTTTTGCTCATTTTGTATAAAAATTGACAATTTGACTTTGTCAATTAAGCAATTAAATTGCTGACTCAAGGCTGACTTGGACAATGACCTAGCAAAACTTGTCCAATTGAGTTGAAACTTGATCCAAGGGTGTAGGGGGTCTCATTCCATTTCTTTTGAGTACTCACACCCCTATCAAAATCCCCAAGGACCTAGTTTTTACATTTTTACATCAAAAAAATTGAAATTACCATTAATTATGTAATTTTAAAAAATTTTAAAAAACTACTTAGACTCGAGGGAATTCCGCAAGAATCTAGGAGATGTCTAGCATGGTCATTTACAATATTCCTAGACCCTAGTCACCCATAGGGCTCGATCATTAGAACGCCTTTCACCACTTTGGAGGATTATTGTGGGAGTGAAAAACTCAAGGGTAATTAAAAAGGTTGGTTAGGCCAAATTAATTACTCGAGGAAAAAAAACACTCGATGAAAGGACTTCCCTAATGATAAAGTCCTAGGCAACTAACCTACAATATGATCCATGCAGACCCATTACATTATTATCCCATGCAAGGGAGCGGAAATTCCAATTACAAAATGAAGTGTTGGGGGTAAAAAATGCCCTGTAGAACCAGAAAGCCTTCAACTTGGTTGCACCATCAGGTACACAGCTTCATGGCACATCGAGTTGACCCCCTAGTTGAAATAGGTGGTCAACAAGGTCGTTCACTTATGTGCAATCTTGGCAAGCATATTTTAACCCAAAGGATTAGGGGCAAGCTCATTATCCTCTTTGGTTAGAGTTTCCTGCACTACTAGTAGACTTATGGTCGTTTATGGACTTGTTTTCTAATAGGTTTAGCAAGGTGCTCATTCTGAATGGATAGAGTAATTCCTTTCAAGCCAACCCAAGGGTTTGCATTGAAGTGGATTTGAAAAAAAAGCTCCCTCTATTCATTTTTGTTTTGACTTTAGATGGGATTCAACAGCAAAAGGTATGGTATATGAATCTTCCTAATGCTTTCTTTGCTTGTCAAGTACAAGATCACCTCATGTGCAATTTCCCTCATCAAAAACATAAACTCACTACTTCCAAGGGCGCAAGGGTTGTTGCTTCGACAACGCCTACAACAAAGGAAGTTGGTTCATCAGTGGCTTTAGGGCAGGCTACCAAGGATGTGGGCCCTTGACTAAGCCCAACTCAAAGCACATGTGGCAAACCAATAGGGGTTTTAGTTCAAGAGTCTTCTCGATGCAATGGGGGCCTAGTATTGCATAGGCTCGAGAACCCAACCCTAGCAAGCATGATGTTCGTAGCCAAAGCCAAAGTGTTTCCCTCTTTTCTTCAAAAGGAGCGAGTGGTCAACTACAAAGTATGGATGCAAGATGTCGGATGACAAGTGAAGTCCAAAAAATAGAAGGAAGTTTCCTCTCTTGACGTTTAGATAAGCTTGTCAGAGAATTGAGCCCCACTCCTTGGGTGAAGTCCTTCAAGGATAGTACAGTCCTTTCCCCTGAAAGGACGACCTCTTCTTTAGGGAATGTAGCAATGAGCAACAATTTCATTAGCCTCAACAACCCTCTTTTCCTTGAATGAAGTTGTTTCTTCTATAATGGAACATAGGAGGGGTGATGATCCCAAGTTGTAAGCAATTTGTTCATAGTGTTACAAAGGACTAGACCACATTTAGTCCTCTCGTAGGAATCAAATCTATAGGATTTCAACTTCGTAATTGTATGAGTTATTGTTGGAATGGTCTTTTATAGTCCACGGATCATGCATGGGACCATGTTGGGGTGGACCTTGCTCCTTCCCCTTACCTGCAGAGTTTGTTGTTAATCATAGGTGTGATCTAAACAATCAATGTGCTTTGATTACTCTTTTGGCTTAGGAGCGATTATTGAGGTTCTACTCAATTTATGCATCAAGTCTTAGTTCAGAGAAGAATCATCTTTAGGATTGGATGGCATCCTCCTTGTCGAATGCAGATTGGATTGTTGGTGGTGACTTTAACATGGTTGAGAGGGATGGTGATCAGGTTGGTGGGCTTGGTACTATGGTTAGTGGTGCAGAAACACAAGCTTGGGTGTAGTGTAAGTCAACACTTTAGTGCTACAATCCCAATTGGAAGAACAAAGTGTTGGGTTATGGGGGTCGGTTCACTTGGTCCAATTTCAGACAAGGGAACGAAAAAGTTCATGCAAAGACTGGATCGAGTGTATGGCTCTCTAGATGACATCTCCTTTTTAGGGTGACAACAACCTATTGACGTATTGATAACTGTCGTTGGATTGGATCACCTACCCATTCAGACCATTATCTCAGTGGGTCATCCAGTGGACTCGACACCTTCTTCCTTGTTTCGAGTCTCGACTTGATGTATTGCACTTGGATTCACATGCCTTTCGAGCTCTTGTCCATCGTGTATGAAATCTCATCCCTTATCTTGTTGGGTATAAAGGTTCACTTCTTTGGCAGGACGCTGCCATTTGTCAAACAATTCAATTCATGAGGGTGGGGGAGAATGATGGCTCGCAAGTATCAGTGGGAGTTACAAGAGGCCAGGCAATGGCTTGAGGAGGTGCATATTTTCCTTGAGGAGGATCTTCATAACACTACTCTCCAGGAAGACGTAGCTCGTTTGGAGTTGGTGGTATGAAGAGAGGAGTACACTGCCTAAGGAACTAGGATTCACTCCAAATTGCGGTGGATTCAGAAGGAGGATAAATGTTCCAAATCTTTCTGACTTCTTGAAAAGGGTGGTAACAAACAAGGTGCTTGGCTTGTGCAGACCTAATGGTTCTCTTGAAGAATACCCCACTAAGATCAAAGGTATGTTTGGGCTTCATTTCCAGAATATTTTTTCACCTTATGATCTGACAGATTTGATTACGGCTGCAGGGAATTCCTGCTATAAGGTGATCCCTCATAAAGTATCTGTTGGAGACCCAGACAGGTTAGATAGTGACTTTTTGAAAGAAGAGCTCGTTGTTTCCCTTTGCTCAATGCAGAATGGGAAGCCCTCAAGTATTGATGGGTTGCCTTGTGAGTTCTACAAGCTGATGTGGGACATGGTAGGGATGAATTTTGTTGCTTGGCATCTAAGGCTTTCTCCTGAGCTTGTGTTATCATGCAAATCTGCAATGAACAACAAACAGATTGGCAAGACAACTATAGGCAACTTAGCATTGTCATCTACTAAGTGCCTCTCACACTAGGCTGGTGTTTTTCCAGCCACAAGAGGGTGTCCCTAAAGTGTTGGTGTGATGATTTTATAGGGTAAAAATCTGCATATAAACCTGAGATAAATCAGCACACTGAACTGCCCTCAAAGCATCCAAAAAGCACACGAGAACAGAGAACAAACTGTAAATTAAATTGTAGAAAATTGAGATTAGTTTCCTAATTAAAATTTCAGCAGCGTGAAGTGGACAGAATGAATGAGAACGCGTACCTTGAGTGAAAGGAAAATTCAAAACAAGAGCATTAAAGATGACAACACAGACCCTGCAGCATGATTGCACATAAAAGACAACCTCACGAACTCAAGTAGCTGAAAGCATAGTCAAATCCATCTGATATATTAATATAGAGGCAAGAGATCAACCATAGATACAAAAACCAGGGGCTGCCTGTCAATCTCTGCCATGCAGTAATGGAAGCACTGTCAAATCTGGAATGGATGAAGGGAGATGGTCACCAAGAGCTCTGGAAACCTGTAAGAAAGAATCCAACCTCGCGCACGAAGAATCTCTCCTCATCTTTATAGAATACAAGAGAAAGAAGAGAGAGAAGATGTGCCCTAGATGTGAGTGATGAAAGAGGATAGAACTCAAAGAGAATTTCTCTGCATGACGTGCTAACCCCCACTGCATATAACAGATAATCTACCAAAAACTCACCATCTACCAAGAATAGCTCACTTGCATGACTGAAATATCAAATCTACCAAGAATTTCCTCCAAAAGTCTTGCTGTTTTGTAATAATATGCACAAAAATCTTCTGAAAATTACATCCTTAGAGGGCTCCTCCTTCATAGATACGGCTGTTTTCTAATAATAACAACAAAGTCCGCTGGTAATAAGTTAATAACCTCAATTAGGGGCCACTCCTTCAAGAATATTGTTGTTTTCCCCCTTTTAATAAAAGCATATCATACACAGAGGATAAATTACATCGAACTCTCCTTGAAGCAACTTGCATGGATGCTCAAAGTACTAAATCTGCCAATAATAATCCTTCTGAGTGCACTCCCTTCCTCGTATAGCTGTTTTCCTTCTGAAATAAAAGCATGCATGGATGGAAATAGGTCCGAATCGATTTCTCCATGAAAAGCAAGATTCATGCCATCGAAAAAAAGCCCGGGAAGGTAGAGCAAATTCTCCAAAAGGGAAACCTTCAAGAATAGGTTGCATGCCTGGCATGGGAGTGAGGGAACTTGAGCACATCTTTTTCTTTAATTAGAATGGCGGCTAGGGCTGAAAATAGAAAGAGAAAAGTGTGATGAAAGTAGCAAGGGCTCTCTTTAGACAGGGCACACCCTCTAAAGCTAGAAGAAGCAATGTCTAAATCCAATTCTCGTGCATGGGAAAGTCTCCTAAAGCAAGTGCTCCATCTCTAATTTAGAAATTGTATGAAATCTGCTCCAAAAGTCAATGTATCTCGAAAATAACAGCCCACCCTATAACTCATCATCTTGAAAATAGCAGCTCATCATGCTGGCAGGATATGAGGGTCCTTTGGTATATGTGATATCATTTCAATGCCCCAACTATTTCAGATAGCAAGCACTGTTATCTTCAGGAGTATTTGGTCTGCCTAGAGGAAAGTGGTAGGGTTGGTTAGGTGGCAAAAAGTTGGCAGTCATGCAAGGTGGGATTTGGCTAGACATCATATTTGGAACTGCAGGATTTAAAACACATGTACTGCTAAGCTTCTATGCTTTCAAGCACAGTGATTGAGCAAGAAAGGTCTAGCAGGACCTGTGAAATGCAGATGCACATTAGTATGCTCTCTTTTGCGCAGATCGCCCCATAAACATGGAGATTGTCAGACTGATCGTGCAAGAGAATCTGTTCAAGATGAATATTGATATGTCAAGACCTATATGGCATGATTGGGATTGGAGTTTTGGGCACACACTAGTTTAGTATGACTTGCATAAGTTGTACTACACGTTGCATCAATGCCAGTACTCATAGCACAGTGGGTGTCCTCTGATGCTGAGGGTAGGTGGATTTGGAGGTTGTACAACTTCTAGTCGGAGCGAGTATAATATGAGGTATGTGTGGTTGTGTGGTTGGTTATCTATCAAGCTCTTCCTTCCAAGGTTAGCTAGCAAAAAGTGGTCTCTCTAGAGGTCTCTGCCCTATCTACAAGCGTTCCGAAACAGTAAGGCATATGTTTTGGGACTGCCGGTTTGCAAGCAGTTGTTGGGATCATGTGCAGATGCAATATTCAGCTCTTCTTCAGGGGAGAGTGCATTGGCATGTAGTTTTGTTTGGTGACACCAAGGCATTAGTTCACTATTCTTTTAGTGGCATTTGGCACTGTATGAGGATCTCTACTTTGTTTGTCCTTTCAAAAATTCATTGTAAGTGTTTTTGAGAATGTAGTCAGCTCTTTGTCAGTTGTTTATCATATGTGGAGCAATGAGGTATGCATGCAACTGTTGGAAAAAGATTTTTTGCTTATCAAGAATGCCAAGTTGATAGAACCTGATGCTTGTCCAGACTTTATTTTTGCTTTAGTAGCATTGAGCAAGAGGATATAAGTGCCATTGTATATACCCTTCTACCTTTGTTTTTCCTTTGCTGATGTAAATATATTTATGTGAATATAAGAAGTATTATTTCAAAAAAAAAGAATAGGAATATTAATCACCAATATAGGCAAAGCCAACACTGGCTTATGATCACCAATCATGAGACCAAGTAAATGGCTCACTCAGTTGTATTTATTTAAACAATCATTTTCTTTTATAGAGGAGAATAGTAAATGTGATTGTTTATGAAAGGAAATTATATTAATGCCCACTAATGACCAAAATAGGCTAATGAGACTCGGAATGATAGCAAGAATGGCATGATAAAAGTGTGCCAAGGGTATCTCATAAAAGAAAAAGGTAAATGGCTTTAAACACATACAAATGACACTGAGGAAACTGAGAGTGAAAGTGGGGTTAAACCCAGAATGGATAAACCCTCAACATCGGAGTAAAGTAAATTCTTGGAGCGGAAGACAAGGACAACAAGTGATGTTGCAATGAAGAGAGAAAGTCAACCAAACCACAAGCAAAACATTAAAACCGGAAGAAAAAGCAATATTTAGTCAATGTTTGAAGTTTGAACTAGAGGGGGAACTTGTATTCCCATCAATCACTATGAAGCCACCACCACTAAGCTTGATAACCTCATTTGGGCAGTGCTCCGAACTAACACAAGTTGGTTTGGCCATGGGAGGTGTTATCGCACAGATTGTAGTTTGGGCAAAGCCCAACCCAAGAAACAAGTGTGAGACACAACTGGGGACACCTATCACTGTCACGGTGTCACCCCAATAAATATCCCCCTCTTTTTAGTGATGGACAAGTCCAACACAAGGGAGGCTTCCCGGGTGACCCTAGGAGGATTGCAAGGGAGAAGCCAAAGAGAAGAATGACGCACCCCTATAGGTCACAATGAAGGTTTATAGGAGCTTGATGGAGGTTGTGTATCGATCAAGTAAAGGTTGCCAATGGAGAGTACCTGCAAAACCAATGTTAGACAACCAAAACCAATACCAAATATGATAAACTTAGACCTAGAACATGAGGGGAATTAGCAAGAACCCTTGTTGTCCCAAAATTGCAGCATACAACAGTAATATATCAGCAATGAAATAGTTATAACAGCTGTAATTATATCATCTAATTCAACATATGAAATTGGATCAATGAGCATACAACTTAGAGATAATGTTCCAATACTTGGCACAATGAATTAGATAACAATATAAGGCTGCAAAAGATAGCAGCAATTATATCAGCCCTAATGGCTGTAGCAAATAGTTTGTAACAGCAGCTCAATCACTTGGCTAATTATGACGCCCTTAGCATAGAAGAGAGACAATAGCATGTAGAATCAAACTCTATTGTTAGAAGTTTCAAACCACAAAATTTCACGTTTATCAATGCAAGATTTTACAATCTCCAATGCAACTAGTGCCTTATCTATTGGGTAATGGAGTCTCTTGCTTGAGGGGTGTAAACCCTCTTACTCCCTAGAGAAGATAAACCCTAGCAAGGTTTTGCTACAAGGGTGTAAACCCTCTTACTCCTTGTAGCAATCCTTAAGCCCTTTCAATGACAATAGCAGAAATTTCCTTAATGAAGGGTGTATACCCTTATACTCCTATGAGGGTTTAACAAAATAACCTTGAATTCAAGAAGAAACATACAAAATTGCAGAAATTCCTTACCTAATCCAAGAATTAGAAAGCACAACCCTTACTTATCAAAGAAAATCCAATGATTTGCCAAGAAGAAGTTGCTAGCCTCTATTGCACCATTAGACAAGTGTTGCATCCATTGTGCACAAGAAAAGAAGAGGCCAAAATTTAAGTCCAAGAGAGCTATCTCTCAAGTGATGAGTTATCATTTGTGACAAATGACTTGCCTCATATTTATATGAGCATATATCCATCTTAAACCCGGATCTATCAAGCACCGAGACGGATAAAATTTCTTAATGTGTAAATTTTAATTTATATGTTGTTATCCAAATATGAACAAGAGAAAGTGGCAAGACCAGCAGCGCAACGATGATCGCATGGCAAGATCAGAACCATAAACTCCAGGAGTCAAGGAAGCAACTCACGGCAGAAAATCCCGAAATGCAATAGATCAGAGAATGTCAAAGACTCCATTTCAGAGTTTCGCAGAACGGGAAATAACTCCATTTCGGAGTTCCGGATACCGGGAGTTGGAGGAGTCAAGAGTCGAGACTCTTCATCACAGGAGTCCCGAAGTCATGAAATGCGAAACACCGAAATCCCGAAACAGGCACATCAACAAAGAGTTTCGCAAACCGGGAAATAACTCCATTTCGGAGTTCCGGATACCGGGGTTGGGGTGTCGAAACACTTCACCACAAGAATGTCGAAATGTCGAAATGCGAAAAACACATTTTGGTATAGGTTTCGGTTACCGGGAGTTGGAGTGTCGAAACACTTCACCACAGAAATGAGACGATATGAGAAGATATGAGACGACTATGCATGGTTAGTCATTCTGAATGAAAAATGAGTTGAATTGTAAGAAAGGGAAAATTACAGTATGCACAGTGTGAGACCGACAATATGCGCAATGTGAGATAAAACTCAAAGATGAGTAACATATGAGGAATAGACAGAAGCAAGAGCAGAATTGCAGAACAAACAGAGGAAGAGAAGAATTGCAGAACAGTCAGAAGCAGACCAGATTTACAGAATAGAGAAGAAGTGGTAAGAATCGATTTATCTATGTTGTTGGTTATTCAATCATTTATTTATAATCAAGGAGGTAGGGTGGTGCTAAGGACGATTGTTGTCCTCAGAGGTTCAAGTGGGTGCTTGAACACAAGGAATTGTAGCTTCCATCTGATTACAGAAAAACCGAGGTGGCAGGGTGGTGCAAGGGAGAACAGTTGTTCTCTGTTATACAACTTGTTGCATGTGTGACTGGAAGTTGGTGCTTCCATCCAATTGGTGCTGGAACACTTAGGGAGTTGTTGCTTCCTTCTAGTGGGTGCTAGAGAAACCAGAGAGTTGGTGCTCTCAAACAAGTTGGAGCTTGTAAAACATAGGTAGTAACCTCACATTGAGTTGGTGCTCAATTATAGATGATGTACAAAACTTAAAAGACTGCCTATCATTTCGAAGAAGAAGAGGTTTTCTCCCTTTATGGGTTTCCTCATGA
>JZKD02S0671465.1:62691-80904 GCA_000966675.3 Picea glauca | reverse complement strand
CATGATTATTGTTATTCAGTTATGATTCTATATTGTTGAAATGTATTAAGCTGGAATCAAAGTGTTGAAGAATTCAAAGAAATAATCCGCTTAAGAAATCAAGCTCAAAATTTAATAAATGCATCCATAACGACAAATTAACTTTGGGATCAATATGCTTCAAATGCAACCTACTTGGGCAAGCTTTTCAAACATAATATAAGCCTCACACAATATGAGCGGTAACAATATGTACATGAACTTCATCTTATACATATTAATGAAGTCTTCAGCGGTCCAAGACTTGTGTAAATTGCAGATTTGATTTTCAGCCATCTATGTTATTCATGGTTTGTAATTTCCAGCTATATATGTCTTGTTGATTTGACATGAGTTAAGAGCAAATATGTTAAGTGATTTAACATCCTAATTGAAGAGGATAAGAGCAGTTTTACTGGTGTAAATAAGAGTTTCAAAATCTGGTTCATGCATGATAAGATTGCCCTAAAGAGCTGAAACTTATCAGAACACTTTGGTATGTTTTCTCTTGGACTGCCTAGAAGTTTAGTGTTGTTAAGAATTGAAATGCTATCCACTTTTGCTGCTGTTTTGTATTATATTTCATAGCAGCCTTAAGGCTGAATTCACAAACTTAAGATCTAGGAAACCTCTAGTCAAGAGGTGAAATTTTTTATTGGCATTAAAATCATTTTTTCATTTGAAATTTCCACATGCTATCAAAGCTTTTGTGGCTGAGATCACTCTAAGTATAAGGGGGGAGGGAGCTTGTATTTCAGCTGAAGATTACCTAGAAGAGGTGCTTGACCTTGTTTGAGGTTGTTGGGTATGATACCCTAGGTTGCTTGAGATGAGCACTTTCACTTGTGAGAGGTTTGATGGGTTTATCTCATGATGAGAGGTGATGGATCTACTATATTGATGGCTGTTATGGATTTATTTTTAGTAGATATGATGCCTAGGAGGACCTGTGATAAGTGGCTGATTTGTTCCAGCAATTGTCGGTGATAGGTGGTAGATCTATGTAATTATTGACTAGTATGGTTTTATTTTCAGCAAGTGAGATACTCAAAAGGACTTGCGACAGGTGGTTGATTTGTTCCAGTAGATGCTAGTGTTTTTCACCTCTGGCAGGTGGAGGATCTTCTTCACATTACAGATTTTATAGGATGGATATGGATTTAGTCACTTGCTTGTCCTCTAAAACTATGTCTAGCATTGGATGGTATGTGGACAATGGAGGATCCAGAAATATGGCATATCGCAAGTCTTTATTCAGCATAATTCAAGAGTAAGAAGGATGCATGAGAATGGGGCTTGGTGATGATGCTATTTATACTGTGAGAGGAGTTGGCTACATTTCTTTTCAGATGTCTTCAGGTGATGTTCTTGAGTTGGATAATGTTTTGTTTTCTCTTGGGTTGAAGAAGAAACTTCTTTCAATGTCTTGGACGACAAATGTACAGCAGGTAGTTGCTTTTGAAGGACAGTAGTGCACCATCTGTGATTGTAGTCTAAATAGTCTGAGGACTTTGGCTAGAGAGGTGAGAGAGGGTGACCTTGTCATGTTACTTGTCGATTCAATGGCATTTGCACATTCCAGATAGAGGCTGGAAGAGCCTTCTAGCTTTGAGGCATATGCAGAGCATGCATGGCGGGATACCATGAAGACAAGTTTAGAACCTATTATGGATGCTATGATAGCATCTTGTGTTGATGGATACAATGATACTTCTGCAGCTTACAGGATCAATATTCCAACATAGCGAGAGATTGTGCTCAGCAAAGATGCAATATTTGATGAGGAAATGAGGTCTTCCAGTTCACAAGATTCTCCTTCAGTGATTAAGGAAAGACAGGAGGTTGTTCCAGAGACTGATTCAAATACTCAAGATGAATTAGATTCAGAGGAAGATGAGGTGAGAATAGGGTTGGATATGCCCTCACCATCTACCCCAACATATAGGAGGCTGAGATGGCTCACTCAGAGATTGTAGGAAACTCAAGAGCATATAGAAGTGTCTAGATCTTCAATGAGGGTGAGTATACCTCCTAGGAGATATGCTAATCATATTGCAATGGTTTCTTCCATCTATGAGCCTTCCATTTCTCTTGAGGAGAAGAGGTGTGATGCTTGTTGACCACCTATTCAACTAGGGGGTCAACTCTATGTATCATAAAGATATGCACCTGATGGTGCTACCAAGTTGAAGACTTGTTGGTTCTACAAGGCAGTTTTGGCCTTCACCATTTTGTTGTAAATGGAATTTCCGCTCCCCTGCGTGGGATAATAATGTAATAGGTATGCATGGATCATAGTTAGGTCGGTTACCTTAGGATTTATTCATTAGAAGAGTCCCTTTCACCGAGTGTTTTTTATCCTCGGGTTATTAATTTGACTTAACCAGCCTTATTAATTTCCCTTGAGTTTTCCACTCCCACTATAAATTCTCCAAAGTGGTGAAAGGCATTCTAATGAAGTCATCCTCTAGTAGCTAGTGTTTAGGAATGATGTAAATGACCATGTAAGACAGCTCAAAAAGTTTTGCGGAATTCCATCGAGTCTAGATAGGTTTTTTTTAATTAATTAAAATTTCCCAAAGTTGGGAATTTAATTAATTAATTAATCAATTAATTTTTGATAAATATTGTAAAAACTAGGTCATTGGGCTTTTGATAGGGGTATTTTTGCTCAAAAGAAATGGAATGAGACCCCCTACACCCTTGGACCAAGTTTCAGCTCGGTCAAACAAGTTTAGCTAGGCCTTTGTCCATGAGGAGTCAAAGTCAGTCAAAAATCAGCATGTAATTGGCTTAGTTAAAAAGGCCGAATTTTGTAATAGTCATGAAAGTCATGAGAGAGTATGGGAGAAGTGTCCCAATAGCCTCCCCTAAGTTAGGAAAACAATTTCCAACTTAGAAAAACCCCCTTAGCCTAACCCACAACCCACACTCACCATCCTCTTAGAAGAGGGGCGCCCCCCTCTTTGCCCAATATCTCATAAAAATTAAAATAAGCCATGGGGACCCCCAATACTTTACAAAAGTTCCCCACTTAACCCCACTTGACTTTTAAATAATAGGGAAAGGGGTTTCCCCCTTCCCAACTCACCCCTCATCCATCCACTTGCTCTCATGAAGCTAAAGTGCACCCTCCTCCTTTGGATGGGTGACACTTGGAGTCCATCCAAGTGGGCTCCCTCCTCCTCCTTTCCTATAAATTGAGGCCTCTCCTCCTCATTTTACCATCTCTTCTCATAGCATCTCTACTATGCCAAATTTCTTCCTCTCCTCTCTCTCTCTTTCTCATGCTCTCTCATGCTCTCTCATGTGTAGATATTGCTACCAAGTATTTGTAGTGACATTTTGGTGGATAATAAAAGAAGCTTTGGAGAATCTTTGGTGTACATTGGGAGTCTTCTTGATGTCTCCATTGCTTATTTGTGAGGTGATATCTTTCCATTTATTTTTGCATTTTGCTTCACTAGTTTATGCTTGGAGACCCAAGCAAAGTATTTTGCTTGGGTGTTATTGGTAGTAGTATTGCTATTGATTTTGTGGTAGTTTCACAGTAAGTTTGGAAAGTATTTTGCAAGCTTCTTTGGATGCTCTCACCTCCATTTTTCTTTGTGTAGCAAGAGGCAAGAGGCAAGCTTACTTGAGATTCACTAAGGGATTGAAAGATAGGCTTTAGAATGGAAAGTCAACTCCTTTAGTCTACCAAAGTTTCAAATATTTATCTAACCTTGCTTCTCTTCCTCCTTTCTCTCTTTTCTAAATATTGTTATGATATAGAATAGGTTCTAAAAGTTTCAAAATCAATCTCAAGCTTTCATTTAAGTTTATGTATCATTGGGCTAACTAAACTTAACAAGTTTCATGTTTTTGTAGCATACATAAGAAAATATCCTTTGACATATTTTATGCAGATTTTTAGCATCAAAGGAGAGTTGATACAAGTGTTTTAGTCCCAAAGGCCTCCAAAGGGCATTTCTAAGTTGGGATATCAAATCCACTTCCCTCCTACATATTCTATTAATTGTAAGCCACCCTTTAGAGTCTTTTGGGTGGCATTCTTGTAAATTTACATAAAAATCTGATATTGTAATAGTTAGGATTTCCTTTCTTGCTTTTTACTTTTACACCCATACTTGGCCAAAAGGTAGGCATTGCACCTCGACTTGAGCCATTGTGTGGTTTGCATTTTATTTCCAAGCATTTTTCATTTTTTTTAAGTACCCACTTTGGCCCAAAAGGTAGGTATTGTGCCTCCACATGTGTCATAGTTGAGGTACTTTTGCTTTCAAGTTATTTCATTCTTTCAAGCAAATTTAATTTTTAATTCTTTAATTAACACCCACATTGGTCAAAAGGTAGGCATAGTGCCTCCACATGACCGTAGTTGTGGGATTGTAATTTCATTCAATTAGTAAAACAAGAAATAAACTAATTTCATTATTTGTTAAAGCAAACTAATAAAACTTTTCAATTCATTTATTTTGCCCCATATTGCAAGAGACTGGCACCTAGCCATTCCTTGCAATAACGGAAGGCTTGTTTTAATTTAAAATCATTGCTCAAGTAATATTTGTGTTCCCAATGTTTGCCCCGTATTCTCTCCCCTTGCCATTTAGTTGGATCCCGGGTGACAAGAAAGGGCAAAGGTTGGAGGTAGTAATTAGGCATCCACAACCATTTATTGTTTTTGCACCATAAAATCTAAGACTTGGAAAGAAGCTCGGGGTGCTAAGTCAGGGATGATCTCACGGCACTAGGTGTCCTCCAGGTGGAATACCTTGATTCTTTGGGTTTGACCTGTGGAGCTAGGGTAGACCTTGTTGCCATACTTCTTGAGCACCCAACACTCCCTTTTGGTCAGAATAATAATGGTTTTGGGGTAGTCACACAGTCTAGGACTCAATCTATCAAACTTGATCCCCTAATCAAAGTGACATCTAAAATCTATTAAAATTAAGCTACACACTACATTCACAACACTTGCAATACATTTTTTAAGGTAATTTCACAACATAACATCTCAATTTCATTTTGCAAGCAATCTTATGGTGGTGTGATTTATTTTCCAAGCAAGTATTCATTTCAAGTTTGACAATCACACTTAAAGGCAGTTTACTTTTTCATATATTTGGGCATTGCAAGCAATTTCACATTTCAAGCAATATCTTCATTGTGATATCTCAACTAATTGGTATAAAATCTAAGTCTTCTTTGTATAATTGTATGATATATTTMATTTATTGATGTGAGTTGAATGTTTCACAATCTAACAATTCTTTAGTTTCATCTTATATCTATTGTGCAATTATCTAATTCATCTTGTTCATTATCTTTCCATACTCAATTTGCATATCTCACTTTGTAATTGTTTCATTTTGTAATAATTCCTTAGCATTGTTTATATCTTGTATAGTTGTATTTAATTCTTGTATAATCTAATTGACCCCATTGCCCAACCTTAGGCACTAGTCTTAGTTGACCTTAGGGAAAGGTTTGACTTTCATTTAAAGATTTGCATTTGCATTGTTGCTTGCCATATAGGCTAGCTTCCCCTCACCTTTAATAAACCAAAATTAACTCCTAGAAATCATCTAATAATTCATCTAGTAACTAGGGTCAACCCCCCTTGGCTTCCCTAGAAGTAAGCCTAGACGGAAGAGGTTCAAATCAAAGTGATAGCGTGGGCTTTGAACCTAGGCATTGTGCCTCCAAGGACACACTAAGTGAGCAGAACTTAGCTCACGTTTGCAAGTGTGTATTAGGGTGAGTATACCTCCTAGGAGATATGCTAGTCATATTGCAATGGTTTCTTCCATCTATGAACCTTCCATTTCTCTTGAGGAGGACAGGTGTGATGCCTTGATGGAAGATTGTAACGAATGGGAGCATTGTAAAGTACAGGGGCGGGGTTCATGGATTCTCTTAGACAGAGGGAGTTGCCCATGATGTTACTCTTACTTTAAAGATTCTCTCGGGATGAGGGAATTGACCTAGTTCAAGTTGTTTCAATTGATGGAGAATTTGAGGTGCATGAGAGGGATTCTCATGTTCATGCATTGTTGATAGCCTTGCATGGGTTGTTACCTATACCACGCGCTTTGTATTTCAGGATCGAGGAGTTGACTTGTGGAAACATCTACGATTGTGACTTTGATAAATATGATCCACATGCCTTGGTCTTGTGTGGAGATGTGATTATCTTTACAAGATGTCCTAGATAGCTCATGATGTGGTTATCGAAGATTTTGGCCCATTATGATGACTTGAGGGTGTTGGAGTTCAACAAGTTGCTTTTATTCTAAAGTTATGTTCCTTCAGATTCACAAGTGATCAATATTCTTTGGAGGATCGAGATGTTGTGATAGCATGGATGTCAATTTCTTTACGGGAGACAATGGTTGGTTCCAGGACTGTAGTAGGTAAAAATGTGCAGGTGGTATAAGATTTAGTGGAGTTGCAAAGGGAGTCAACGGGTGTTAGTGTAAACACATTCCTTATAAAGAGGGAGTATTAGTTTTAGGGTTACTCCAAAAAGTATTTACACCATGTTTGGGGGTGCTTCATGAGATTTGGGGTAGATGGTGTATGTTTAACCCCTGAATGATCCGTGCTGGATTGGCACATCGGAGATGGTCCTTGATGGAATTGCACATTGGAGATCGCATACTCAATGATTGCTTGATCTCAGTTGGGTGCTTGCTTGGTATTATTCCCTTGGGCATTAGATGTCTCTAGACAGCTTGGGGGACGTCCTTCATGATGGCCACATGGAGACGTTTGCTTGCTTGGAGAACGCCCTACTTAGGAGTAGGAGCGTTATGCATCTTAAAGGAGGCATTAAACCACTAGATAGCATGGGGTAGCTTGGATTTCTATATGGAGGCTTAGAGTTAGCTCAGGGACGCACGAGATGCGGCAATGTTCATGCAGGGGGAGTGGACCCAAGAGAGTGCATGGCTTAGCAGGATTGGTGGATCCTTTGGAGGCTTGTAGGAGGAGCACTGGACACCTCATGGAGCACCCTTGCATTTAGAGCATTGCATGTGGATGACTTGAAATTGGATCTTGGCATGTGTACTCTTGGAGTGTAGCCTTCCACATGTGTGAGCCTACATGTGATTATTGTAGATTTCTTGTAAGGGCATTGGCCCACATGTATTGATGGTCTCCCTTACCTCTCATATATATATATATATATATATATATAGGAAGGAGAGAGTCCTTTCATTATCATCATCATTGTACTATTTTCTTTGTACTTGTCTTCGTGGAGGAAGTCACTAGGGTTCATGAGGAAACCGTGGGAGGAGTTATGAAGACTCGAGAAGACATCTAGGTTTGGAGCTTGATGCTTTTGAGATACTAAGGTTTACTCTTGTGAAGAACACGTTCGTGATGATCATTCATGTTGTACTCATCATTCTTGTTCATCTTTTGATTAGAAATGTGACTAAGAGGAACACACTAGTTACCATCTCTCTCTTAAGTCTTCAATTGTATTTGGACTCTCTCTCTCGGAGTCGCTAGGATTTCTTGATCTTCTTGGAGCATCTTGATGTTTAAGGTTGGGGTTTCATCCCTTGGAGAATTTAGATTAGAGTTTTGAGGTGAAACCCTAGAGTTTATTTGGTGAAGAAGAGAAAGAGGAGACATCTTTCCTTGGAGGACTTGTTTGAGTGATTTATGCAATGTAGAAGCTCCTTGGTTGAGCTAGGGTTTTATTGGTTTTCCCTAGCTAGGATTTTGGAGAGCTAGTGGGATTGTACTAGCCTTGTGATAAGGCTATGGTGTGTAGATGAACTTTATCTTATGCATATTAATGAAGTTCTCAATTGTCCAATACTTGTGTAAATTACAGACTTGATTTTCAGCCATCTATGTTCTTCGTGGTTTGTAATTTCCAGCTATATGTGTCTTGTTGATTTGACATAACTTAAGGGAAACTATGTTAAGTGATTTAACATTGTAATTGAAAGAGATAAGGGTTATTTTACTCCTGTATTTATTGTTGTAAATTAAAGTTTTTAAATCTGGTTTTTGCATTACAAGATTTCCCTAGAGGGCTGAAACTTATCAGAACACTTTGGTATATTTTCCCTTGGATTGCCTACAAGTTTGAGGTTGTTAAGGATTGAAATATTGTCCACTTCCGTCGTTGTTTTGTATTATATTCCATGGCAACCCTAAGGCTGAATTCACAAGGTTAAGATCTAGGAAACCTATCCTTAAGAGGTGAAATTTATGTTCTGCATTAAGGACATTTTTCCATTCAAAATTTCCACATGGTATTGAAGCATTTCAGAAATTTCCACAACACCTTCACCCTGGTCATGTTGTCCAATCAACCTCCTCTATGAAATTGTCTTTAACTTTCAAACTTAAAGTGGCACCCCCATTTTCAGATGTTGGCATCTACCTTTACTTATATTAAACATTCATTAAACTAAATTTTAACATAAAAAGTTGAAGTGGGACCCCTATTTCGTAATGTTTGGTGAAGGAATCGAACCCAATGTAGATTTTTAATGACAAAATCAGCAAGCTAATATTTTGTCATACACTTAGCAACCTAGAGATAACTGTCTTGCATGAACTCTGAAATGTCTAAAACCCACATTCAGAAATCACCATAAGCAGAAATACACATTGCTAAGTAATTATGCAGTGGAATAAACACAATGAACAACATTCATCCAACCACGAATAACTTAGAAATTTAGGCAAATCCCAGGGAAAACCCCAATGTGGGGAAACCCAGCGAGAGAGAGAGATTCTACTATTCAGCTTCAGGAAAGTACATATCAGCAGCAATAACACATTTCCAACCAAGAGAAAAACCACTTACAGCACCCAAAAACTGTCCCAAAAATCTCTGCCTCGATTTTCATGCCAAGTCCGTACTGTTGTACAACCCACCCAGAAAATCTGCACCTCGAAATCCATGCAAACAGTCTGTTGTACAGACTATTCTGTATGGCCTAGCAGCAACAAGAAAAATGCCTCGAAAACCATGGCCAGTCTGCCTTGATTTTCGTGTCCTCTTCCTCTTGTTGTACGGACTGTATGGATCCATACAATACGTCCTCCAACAGCAGAAAAATGACCCAGCACTCAAACAAAAATTCCTTCTTGGGATTTGTGCCCTAGATCTCTTGGAAAATGTGCCCTCCTTGCTGCTCTCTTTCCTCTCTCAAGCTTACTGAGAAAATCTCTCAAACTCCTCTCAATGTGTCTTGCACACTACCCAATGCATTCTTTTATAAAATCTGAAAATGACCTTTTTCCCTCCAAAGTGTCCTTTCACCTTCCCCAACCCTAAATCCAAAGGCCAAGATCTAATCTTGCCTTTACAAGATCAAGGGCCATAATTGATTCCCTCCAAAATAAATCACTTAAAATATTAAAGTTCATTTTCACTGTATTACATAAGTGCACTTTATGAAATAAAGTCACTTTAATATTAGAAGGTACACTTCATTAAAAAGTCACTTTAACAAAAGAACCACTTTATAAAAACCCATTATAAAGTCAAGTGTCTAGTAGTGTAGGCACAAGGTAACTTCCGCATACAAGACACACATGTGAAGTACCTCCCGAGCTAAACAGCTAACACTCCCTCTTAGCGAAGGAAGTACTCGTTGCCATCACTATCATCCGGTTCCATCACATTGTGCTCAGAAGGAGCTCCCTCTGAACCTGGAGCCATCCTCAACACCTGCACAGAACTCGAACTAGAAGATCTTCTCCTGACAGCTACCCGGAACCCTGAGCTCCTTGGAGAATCCACTCCACCATGAGCATTGGTTCGACCACACCAGTTGAGCCTCCTGCCAGTGCTCAGAAGAGACTCGCTCTCTTCTCTCGGAATGCAAGACTGAATCCTTGGTACCACCGCAATCTCAGGAGCCTCCTCATGCTCCTCATCGGACGTTGAATCATACCCTGAAGGTTGTCCTCGCAACATATACAACCTATCCACCCGATCATCGATCAGCTGCAGTTCCACCAAGTCCACTCCCTCCCTGTAGATAAAGACATGTTCCCTCTTGAACAATGTACAATATCCTACATCCTCCAAGGCTGAGACTGAGAGCAAGTTAACCCTCAACCCTGGAACAAAGAGAACTCCATCAAGCTCCATGAATCCTCCATACTCGAGTTGTAATCTAACCCTTCCAACTCCACGTACAGCTYGCGCCATACCACCTTCATTTACCACATGTCGGTCAGGACCTGTCTCTGTGATATTTAGGAATACTTGCCAGATTCCAGTCATGTGGCAAGAGGCTCCACTATCCACAATCCATCTGAAGGTTGTCCTAGCAACATATACAACCTGTCCACCCAATCACCAATCAACTGCAGTTCCACCGAGTCCACTCCCTCCCTGTAGATAAAGACATGTTCCCTCTTGAACAATGTACAATATCCTACATCCTCCAAGGCTGAGACTGAGAGCAAGTTAACCCTCAACCCTGGAACAAAGAGAACTCCATCAAGCTCCCTGAATCCTCCATACTCGAGTCGAAATCTAACCCTTCCAATTCCACGTACAGCTCGCACCATACCACCTTCATTTACCACCTGTCGATCAGAACCTATCTCTATGATAATTAGGAATATTCGCCAAATTCCCGTCATGTGGCAGGAGGCTCCACTATCCACGATCCATCTGATATCACCTCCAAATCCTCCACTACCAACACTGGAAACTAGGGTAACCAAAGAAAATTCCCTGTCATACTTGGAAGCAAAGTCCTCCATGGTTGTTGTAGCCGATGTCTCAGGCCCCTTTGGTTCCTTCTTATTCTTCTTCCTCTCAGGACAATGAGAAGAAAGGTGTCCCAACTGGTTACAGCAATAACATCTGACTTTATTCAAGTCCCTCCCGAAACTTCCTTTCTTCTTACTCTTTGCAGCAAGAGCAACATTCTCATCAGCTCCATCTGTCTTCTGTCCACTACTCTGAGATCCTTCCCGGATCTCCTCCTGAGTGAAATCATCCCACAGTCTGCTCCAATCTGGAAGATGCTCACGACCCACCACACACTTCACGAAGACTTCCCATTCTTTGGTGAAGCCTTTCAAGGCTATCCTCACCAACTCTGAATCCGATATGACCTCTCCAACAGCAGCCAGCTCATCTTTCACTTGAGCTACCCGATTAAGATAAGAAGAAACACTCTCCTCCTTACCCATCTTGGTATCATGCAGCATAGCCTTCAAGGCCATCTTCCTGTTTTCAATCTTCACCTGAAATAAGTTCTTCAGTGCATCCCACATCTCTTTGGTTGTCTTCTTCTCAGCCAAGTGTGGGATAAGGTGATCCTTCACCCCATCCAGAATAATCCTCTGAGTCTTGGCCTCCTTGACCTCATGCAAATCCAAAGCAACAGGATCTGTTGTGGGAACCATAACAACAGAATTGACATAGGTCCAAATCTTGTTCTCCTTGAGAACAACTGACATCCAGACCTTCCACTGCAAATAGTTGGAAATGTCATCCAACCAATCCTCAAATCTAATGCATGCAACCATATTCCCTGTCACAGCTCAAGGAAAACAATCACATATTTTCCCCCTTCAAACTTGCCCAAAAATCTCACTACTCATTGTCACTTAGAGCCCAAGCTCTAATACCATGTAGAAATTTAATGACAAAACTCAGCAAGCTAATATTCTGGCATACACTTAGCAACCTAGAGAAAATGTCTAAAACCCACATTCAGAAACTACCATAAGCAGAAATACACATTTCTAAGTAATTATGCAGCGAAATAAACACAATGAACAACATTCATCCAACCATGAATAACTCAGAAATTTAGGCAAATGCCAGGGAAAACCCCGATGTGGGGAAACCTAATGAGAGAGAGAGAGATTCTATTATTCAGCTTCAGGAAAGTACATATCAGCAGCAATAACACATTTCCAACCAAGAGAAAAACCACTTACAGCACCCAAAAATCTCTGCCTCGATTTATGTGCCAAGTCTGTACTGTTGTATGACCCACCCAGAAAATATGCACCTCAAAATCTGTGCAAACAGTCTGTTGTACAGACTATTCTGTATGGCCCAGCAGTAGCAAAAAAAATGCTCAAAACAACCTCGAAAATCGTGCCCAGCCTGCCTCCATTTATGTGCCCTCTTCTTGTTGTTGTATGGACTGTACAGATCCATACAGTACAGCCTCCAACAGCAGAAAAATGACCCAGCACTCAAACAGAAATTCCTCCTTGGGATTTGTGCCCTAGCTCTCTTGGAAAATGTGCCCTCCTTGCTGCCCTCTTTCCTCTCTCAAGCTTACTCAGAAAATATCTCAAACTCCTCCTCTCAATGTCTCTTGCACACTACCCAATGCATTATTTTATAAAATCTGAAAATGACCTTTTTCCCTCCAAAGTGTCTTTTCACCTTCCCCAACGCTAAATCCAAAGGCCAAGATCTAATCTTGCCTTTACAAGATCAAGGGCCATGATTCATTCCCTCCAAAATAAATCACTTAAAATATTAAAGTACATTTTCACTTTATTACATAAGTGCACTTTATGAAATAAAGTCACTTTAATATTAGAAGGTACACTTCATTAAAAAGTCACTTTAATAAAAGAACCACTTTATAAAAACCCATTATGAAGTCAAGTGTCTAGTAGTGTAGGTACAAGGTAACTTCCGCATACAAGACACAGATGCGGAGTACCTCCCGAGCTAAAAAGCTAACACCCAATAGACCTCACATGGCAAAGATAGAAATTGGGGACTTTTTTGCCTTTTGGCACAGTTTACAACTTTTTCAGTGTTTTAGCATTATATGCAAAAGAAGGCCCTGCTCCCTTTTCTCCTCACCCCCTAAGCAAGGAATTGTGGGATTCTAAGATTGAAAGTTGAAACAAAGAAGGGGAATAGGTTGCTTAATACTGCAGGAAACACCCACTAATTTAAAACATCAAATGGCAGCAATTTTTGAAGTCATTCAGGAAGAGAAAGTAAACTTTAGATTCCTCGACTCGGTCAATTCAATCTAATGTGTAATACGGTAATACCCCAGTTTAATTTTGTGTATATACATGATGAATGGTTAGAAGCCGGCAAATGTAATTTGTAATCGAGCATTAAAGTTTATAAACAGTACATCATTGGCTGCAAAAGAGGAGGATGAAAGAAAGGGGGGCTATGACTCCACAAGAGGGGAAAGACAAGGGGGCTAAGTAGGCTAAAGAAAGGACCTTAGTAAGGGAGCTAACCCAAAGTCTTATAAAACTTGATTATGTCCCTAATTACCAGCTAATTATGTTTAAATAAACTTGGGGGAAATTAGTGCATCAAGGGGCACGTGACCCCTTCATGCCATGCAATTAAAGCGCTTACCTTTGCATGCAAGAGAATTATTATGGTGATTATTTGTTGTTCGAATTTGGAGGTTCGGGGGGGAGAGGGGAGTTCAAAGAAGACTGACGTCCAATTAGCAGGGAGCCAAACTTCCAAAAATTTGGGAATTCACCGTGCAAAACTGTCTTTTGTTTTTCAAATTGGAGACAATTACCCTAGAGAGAACAATGTGTATACTAAATTCGAGCTATGAAAGCTACAACCATGAATTAACAGAGAATTGTGACTGTGTGGAATTATATTGGTTGTGATTGAGGAAAATTTGCCATAGCTGATAATTCCCTAGAATCCTAGCAGTGAGATTACTTGGCCAGCCTGTTTTGAAGACATGGAGAGAAGTGGGATAGATTGAGGGTTGTTGAGAAAAAAAAAGGATCACATTCCTTGGGTTGTGCAAGTTGATGGGGAAGAGGGATATGGATTGGGAATTGTTGTAGATGACTACTAACCTGGAAATTGAGTGGTGAGAAGAGAAATTAGAGCCAAAAATTAGAAGAGTGTGCCCATGTGGATTCATAGCCTCGGCTCTGGGTTCCCTCTGTTGTAGAGAGAACTGTCGCAACAAGGTGCAATAAGTGTTCTTAATTATATCTGTGAATTGTGTTGTATTTAATACTGAATCGTTATGGTTATGTCATGGTTCAATTAATTTCTAGTTTGTTCTTTCAACTACTTGTGTTAGCCTGCATGTGTGATTTATGGGTTCATGAATACTTGAATGGTTGCATTTAGGTTGCATAAATCTGTAGTGCCATGCCTGTTGATGGCAATTAGTTAATAACAGAACAGTTAGTTTGGTTCCTTAGTGAAATGGATTTGAACTTGGGTGGTTAATGTAAATTTTTCTAACCCTAGGTGATTATTGTCCTGATGTTCTCTCATTAAATAACTCAAAACAGAATTTATTTAACAGAAGAAAATTAAATTTCTGAACATAGCATCAATCACGCAATAGCTGAAAAATAAACAGCAAAAGCAAAAATGAAACACATACATACACAGGGATTTCTCCTTCAACACAGCTTTTCATTCCTTTGATCAAAGCTTACAAGGTGACCTCTGCAGCCTGTTTCAACCAGCCACTGTACAGTCAATAAAATCACCTCAAACAGAAGTGTACGGACTATGTAAAAGAGGGTACAATTACAGTAGTATTGGCCTGCTCTATTTCTTCCTTTCCTGGACAGTGAATTGCTCTTCCACTCCTCTCAACACTAAAGCACACTCCAACAATCCACAGAAGATAGTGTACGGCCAGATCTGAAGGTGTATGGGCTATGCATAGAGAAACGACAGCTACAGAAGTGGTACAGTATGTATGGCCTACCGGTATCTTGCTGGTCTCTTTCGCAAATCTGCTCATTTTCTTCCTAATACACTCTATCTTCTTCCAGATCTCTTGCTATCTTCTCATATGAGGTCTGTTACCCCCTCAGTCTAGGGGTAACCAAGGAGATCATGTCTTGAGGCCCACAGGTAGCAAACATGGAGTGTTGAGAGACGGATTGACTAGCATAGCCCTGCAAGGCCCCTCCTATTGATTGATGCACCACCATACATCACGGGCAGCAGAACAGCATCCATCGCACCAGCCTGGCCCCAGAGGACAGCAGGTCTTGCTTCATTAGGTAATAAGTCTGGTATAATGGTAAGTGTCACCCTAATAATTGAAGCATTTGGATATGTTGCAAAGAATTCTTTCTTGATTACAGAACGTTTGCTTGGAAATTATATTCTTTGCCTTAATTAACCTTGGTGGGTGTCATTCCATCCTAGTAAGTTGGTCACCCTCGAGAATAGGGTGCTACTGGGGGGTTCCTTGAAGAGTCATCATACCATTCCCGGTCACACTTATCACTTTCCATATTTCTTCCCTTTTGTTTCCTCATCTTTTGGGATTTTCGAGCGCACTGACCCAAGAAGGGATTTTACCTCATTTCATGGGAAGAAGGGGCTGAAGGCCTAGAGGGAAATGTAGCCGGCAAAAGAAGCCAAATCATAACCTTCTAGATGCTCGCCCAAGAGGTCTTGAGAACGATGAAACATTTCCCCTAAAAAAAATGAAAGACCTGCAAGAACAAACTCACATTATATAGATGTCCCGCTTGTTGAGGTGTGTACACGTATGTGGTGTCCCTTTCTTTCCATGCATATGGCACTCTGTGTACCTCTAGCTTCAAGTGACATTGCGGTACTCTTTTCTTTCCATGTCTTATAGTACCCAATTGTTTTGGACTTTAATTAATTAATGGCAATAAATGGGCTTGGAAAAAGGTTGCATTGAAAAAGAAGGTGCAACACACCCTCTACAAAGGAACCCATAAATGAGACAATATGAACCCTTGTATGTCATGAACCCCATGCCTAGAAGTTTTACCCTACTCCACCTCATACTCATACATGACTTAGATGGGTTTCCCTTGGGAAACACCCTTGACTTGGGGATTGACTAGCCCAATAGGATGCCTTGACACCCCTCCCACACTTAAATTTGACAAATTGTATAAGGTCTTTGAGCTTTTGTTTAGTTTGAAAAGGGGGGTTTGATACACATGTTCGGGTGGTTTGATTATTAGACATGGCTTACTTGGCATGATTCTTGTGACTTATGGACCCTTGGAGGGCATATCAGTTTGTCTTTGCAGGACCTTGCCCGACGAAAATGTATTCATGGGGAGATGACTTGTTCGGACCTTCATGAGGGCTTTGGAGCCCAATAATGGATGTAGAGACGTCTGGGCCACGCTTGTGATCACCAATTGCACAATGAAGAAAGGGGGTCGTTGCCTTTGGAGGCACTCTGGCATGGCTTGAGAAACCAGTTCTCATCCTCCCACACTTGGATATTAGCCTTGGAGGCTTGGATGTCACCCTCATAGCTAGGGCATGATGGATGGATGATGTGGGAGATGCTTGATGAGGATTTTGGCACGTGTGGGCATGATATGTGGCCTTTGGATATTGCGGGCTAGGGCATGATGGATGGATGATGTGGGAGATGCTTGATGAGGATTTTGGCACGTGTGGGCATGGTATGTGGCCTTTGGAGGCCTAGCACTGCAGTTTCCCAGATCAACGTCCCTCATTGAGAGTCTAACGTCACCCTTTTTAGCGTTATTCTATGTAAATTTTGTACTTATGTAATTCGAATGAGCAAATTAAAAAGTAGGCTCAATTTTGTGAAAAGACACAACTTTTGGATTAAAGAGGCTAGGATTTCCCATACAAATATGGCTAGCCGTTTCCGGATCCCAGCTTTTCAAAAATCTGGTGGATCCGTATCCGTATCCGGATCCGAATCCTGGTAACTTATCTTTGAAGTGTGTGCTTTACTTGAATTTTCTGAATCAACTGACATTGGGAATTACTACCACTTAATTGTTTTTATACTCCAACCCTGGAATTCAAGCCCTGTGGTCAAAGATATTCCAGACTTTAAGCTTGCTGTTTTCCTGCAGATCTGTGCTTTAACAGCACTGATTTGAGATGAATTTAAGGCACATTTGATGGATTCCAGGGAAGAATTAATTATTTCAGTGTAACTCAGCATTGTAGCTTGCTTTCCAGATTTATTACACACAGATAATTTACTTCTGATTTTTACCTAACAGCAAGTTATTTTAAGCCCCGAGGGTTAGCTCAATCGATTGGTAACACTGTTTCAAGGACGTTGCCAACATTCCAACACGCTGTGCAGCTCTCCGGTTTGATTCCCACAGGGTCAGGAGCACTAAGTCTACACTGCCCACTTTACACTGGGTACCATCCTTGAAATGGAGGGAAGTGCCCAGGAGTTTCCAGGAGAGTTATTTCCAAAGAAAAAAACAGCAAGTTTTTTTCGCAGTTTGGAAGGATTTTGTTTCCCAAGTTTATATTTTATCTCTAGATTGCTTAGGGATTCACCCCTGAGGCTAGACCTGAGTACAAAAGAATCATGCGAGGTGACATTCGCACCTTCCCTAGTTACCTTTTACCGGACGGTTGAGGTTAACAGGCCCCACCAATGCTTTTACACAGCATAAACTCTACTAGAAACCCTAAACGAAAACAAACCATCATTTTGAAGATTGATTGTTGGTTCTACATAGTCAATGGAAACTTGGTGGTTGAAAAATTATAATAGCAGAGTAATTTTGGCAGTTTTCACTAGATTCAACACTGAACACATTGGAGAGGGATTTTAAGTTTATTTTTAACTTTCTTGTAGGCAAAAATTTGTGACAGCGGTCTGTTTTTGGCAATTTCTGACTGGAAAAGTGGCTGGAAACCTATAACAGCAGTGAATTTTTTTATGATTACACACTAAAATCCACCTGCAAATTGTTGGAGAGGCCATTTCTCAAGCCCATGGGATGTCGTTGTTTGCTTTAAAAATAATTTCAATGTGTTTTTTTTTAAAAGAAATGGATATTTTATACTGAGTCAAAAAGTGGCTGTACAAGTACAGCCAAGAAGTACGTAGACAATGGTTTTCAGGATGACTTTGTCTACTGTGGGGGATCCTCCGTCCATTAGTGGAAAAGAGATCTTCCTGCAGAAAGTCTTCCTTTTTCTCCTAACTTTCTTTCTTTCCCTGGGATACATGGATAGATTCAAACAAACCGGTTGCCTAAAATGTTACAGAAGCATAGCATAATTAAAACAAGTTTCTGTGGCGTAGCCTAGTCAAGTAGTTTGAAGTCCCCAGTTGTGGGTTGCAGGTCATCTTCTTGGTAACTATTGTCCATTCTGTTGAGATTTGGATACCTTGGAAAGTGGTCCCCATGTGCTTATGAGTCTCTAAGCACAAAGGGGGAAGACTATTACCC
>JZKD02S0671443.1:0-15416 GCA_000966675.3 Picea glauca | reverse complement strand
GGTCTAGGCATGGGATGATGGTAACAAGTAAGAATATTTAGGTCATTTCTGCATGCATGATAAAACCCTTAGTGCTAGTCCGTAGGAGGGATTTCCCACCCACAAAAAAGAGTGCACCAACAAGCCCTAACTACTGGCCCTTTTGGAAACACCTGCGAGGCAGATGAAGTCTCACCCAAAGTAGCTATGGGGGGTTGCAGGACATAGATGTCTAGAACCAAGGGAATACAAAGTGGATCCAATATAAGAACAACACAACATCTAGATTTCAATTGCCAACTTAGATCTACTTCGCACAACTAACTGTCAGATCTAACACAATAATGCAATAACAATATATCCATAAACAAGAGAACACAACATCAATCACACACAACACAAATATGTACGTGGTTAACCCTCTCCCTAGGGATACTTCCATAGAATTGTGCTTTATAATATATTAAGATGGAAGCATACAATTCTTATTTGTTCTCTTAGCTAGCAGAACTCCTCTCTTTCTCTCTATTTTCCCTCCCTGTGCACCCAGCTGTAGGGTTGATCTTCACACCTAGTTGAATATCTTACAATACATAAGGCCCTCACACCATCAATTCTCTCTCACATAGTAGTAATCCCTCAATCTCACAATAATAATGAACTTTCAACCTACTTAGCACCAACACATCCCAGGTCCTTTAGACCTTTATTTATACATTACAATAGCTCACCAACAGTGTTAGGCCAAAACCTAAGTTTTAAAACCCTACATACCAAAACCCTCGGTGTCTAAAACCCTAGTTCAAGTTGACCCATGTTTTCAGGGCTTCGCCAACTTGTCTTTCCATCCTTCTCATGCAGTGCTCCAAAGCATCCAACAATAACTTTTTCTACTTACTGAGTTGTCCACGATCCATCTTCCTTGATGATCTGTCATCGTCGATCTCCTCATCCAATAGCTTGATTTCTCTTACTTCACACCATCTTTTCTTGTCTTCTGATCACTTCATCCCAGTATCAGTCACTGTGTCTTCCATGTAGTTCAAATTCCATCTTTTCTTCCTTAATATTCATTTACTTCCATACCCAAGGGCCAACAATCCTCTATTTCCTCACCCTATGGTCTCTCAAATTTTCCCTCAAATTGAGTGGTGACCCCGCCCCCTCTTTTCTCTCCTTATTAGTAGTGTATGGTAGGGTGGTCTTCCAATCCCACCCTAATAATACAAGGGGAAACTTGTGAATCTATTCTCTCACTAAATTTTGGTGTCTCCATTAGAAAGCTCTCATGAACCCTTCTTGTGTCTCTTTCCTCCAGGCCTTTGAAACCATAGGTGATGTTGTGTCTCTTTCCTCCAAAGTAAGGAAATCCTATTCTCTTTGTGACCTCTCATTTGATTTCTTTCCAAAGTAAATTTCCCTTCTAGACTTTACCCCTTCATAATTGAGGTTGTAGAGGTCAGTGCCATTAGCATGTAAAAATATATATATCCACTCATGAGCCTCCTTTATAGGATCATCATTTGGCATGAATCTTGGAATCAAACATAATTTTTCGTTGATTCCTTAACTGCTCTTGAGGCTCCCACATGTGGCTTCTCAAATCCCTTTACTAGGGTGATTCTTGTTCCATTATTGAGGAAGAAAGGGGAGAATCCCCTCATCGCTCAAAATAGGGGAAGAGCTATGTCTCTCCATCTGAAGAGTTTTACCTCCTAAGTGGGTCTATCCTACCTCCTTCTAGAGAAACTATAACCAAAGAACATACCCTCTTCCATTTTTCATCTCAAATGACTCCTCCACTTTATAACCAAGGTTCAAGTGATTATTTATCGTTCCCTCAATCATAATTTTATCCTTGGATCCTTTAATCATTGCAACTTCTGTGATGGTTCCACAAACCTTACCTCATATGTAACATACCCAGTACTGTCTAGATCATTGTTGAGGCTATGAGGTACTAAAAAACCACAATCTGTTAATCCAATTTCCCTATTGATAACATATGAATAAAAAATTAATTTCAACCCTAACAATGTATCCAACATACAATGCCACTCATCTTAAATATACATAATAAGTTACATAAATTCAAAGTTGAACAAAATATAAAATAATAAATCCATCACATGAAAAATAATAATCATTGCATATTCATAAACAATTAAAGAAATACTTGTGTTTTTATGAAGTATCCACCAACTAGATACAATTGAAGAACAATCCACCCAACCATACGATATGTGTCAAAGCTAATCTATTTTAAACAAAGGCCACTCCTAATCTTAGGATATGAACCGATAATGGTGAGTTCCCATGGCTTGGCTCTAGTTTTCTCACTTATCCCAATTCCTAGAATTCACGAGTAAATATAACCAACAATAAAACTATCCACTCAACCATACCCTCTTCCCTTCTCAAGCTACCCAACAATAATAATGAGATCATCCCCTTCACTATTAAATATTCCTTTAGGCTATCCCACTTACCTCTAGTGCTCCAACACAAGTTGGCCAAGGAATCTCTATTATTGGGAACAAGGGAAGTTTCAACTGTAATTAATTTCTTCTTATATATCAATAAACACCCATTAAATTAGTCATACTTTTATCATGGTTTCACGGAAATATTTTTTGACAATTTCATGACAACAATACTATGGTCGTCTAAGTTCATAGAAGAAAACCCAAGGAAGAATGAACGATAATAATAATGAACTTGCATGCACAAATTCTTATATTATAGTTGCATGCAAAGGAGATATTGTGTTCCTTCATTGAAAGTCCATGTATCTCTCTTTTGGGACATTGATATCATGATTTATGAACAATTTCATAACATAGGAAATGGTTAGGGATATTAGGATAAAGGGATGCATATCAATGAAATAACATTTTTTTCACTTATTCCCTTAAACCGTATTTCTTTCCCCTCTTGTAAACTCATAGCTCCCTTTCTTTTCCCTTTTTCATTTGCAGCCTTTGTGGTACTTATATCATATTCAAATGTACATATTTACAAAGTCACATATGGTTTTCTTATATATATTTCATCATTACATACAGATTCATAATCTAGGGGTCAAAAATGGGGTATTACATCCCCTCACTTATATTTGCACCATCCTTGGTGCATTATCATAACTATGTACAATTATCAAAAAATTCAAAAGATATGCAAGTGCTCCTCCCACATAATTCCCTCTAGCTCCCATGTTGCTTCAGTAGGGTTGTAATGGGTCCAGTGGACCTTTATCTACCCTATCACTCTATTATCAAGAAATGTAATATTCTTGTCTAAGATGCAAACTGGTTGTATTGGGAAGTCTCCTTATGATTCCATCTAGATCAAAGCCCAATCAATGGGATGGTTAGGATCATGCACATAATTCTTTAAACAAAGATACATGAAATACATATGAGCCTTTATGAGCCCTATCATATCTAGGATTTCAAAAGGACCATAATATTTGGATGCTATCTTAGTATCGCTCCCCAACCGTAATGAAATTTTCTTTGGTTTAACTTTTAGGAACATATGCTTCCCAAATTTGAATTCCCTTCATATTCTACCTTTATCTGCGTAACTCTTTTTTATAAAATTGAACCATTCCCCTATGATAAATATGCATATGATTTCTGGGATTTCTTCAAACAGTTCAAGCCCTGTTGGCTCTATTCTATTCAATTTCCAACCCTCTCGGGGAGAAACCATTGTGTTCTAGGTGCTTTTGCTAGAAGTGATGGCCGAATGTATGCATAGTTTTAGGTTCCTTTACCACCTACAATAATTATTCCACAGGAACCTTGCAATAATAACAGTTCAAGGTGAAAACCTGCATGATACTTAGAACGAAGTATGTAATGATGGTTAAAATAGTGGTAAGATGTGTGATATTGAGTGCACAAAGACATGAAAACATATGCGAGGCGCCAACAAAGCTTAATTTAAACTTTTAAATTTTTATGAACATTAAAAATCATAAAAGAGCACGTTTTCTGTTGCTTGCAAGAATAGGGGCATTCTTGCAATCAGTGTTATTTTTGCATCAAAGGTGTAAGTTAACATGGAAAAAAAATATCAAAATGAGAACAAATAAAAATGACTCAACACACCATGATGAAAAACTAAGTAGAAACTAGGTTGACAGATGGATGGGTTGATGCAGGAAAAGAGCACAGACCTAGGATTTAACAATATACTCTCTTATTTTGAAGCAGGATTGCCCAAGACTTTCAAAAGAAACAAAGAAGGTCATCTCAAGGATAGGACACTGGTATTTGGAGGAAAAGAGCACTTTTATTAGGATATTTGAATCCATTGGGGCCCCACACATACTGTCATCTCATGTACCAGACAAGCTGGTAATGGGGGAAATTTACTACCAGACTATTGTTATAGCCTTAATTTACACCCTATAGGCCAGAGATGAATCCATAAGATTATAAAAGACAAAATACATCTTTTACCTAAGGTTTATCCCATTTTTGGAGATCCTCGTTGGACACCCAGTAGACAACATGTGAGGCCCTCTCTAGTCACTAGTGGCTCAATAAGCAAGGAACTACAAAAATTCTAGAATTAGGGAGTTATGAGGTGATAGGTATGGGATGAGTTGGATATTCATGGAAAAGGCCTAGGAACTCACATCATTAGAGTATCTATTGGTCTCTAGAATCTCTCCCAAGCCTTGGACAAGAGGAGGAAGAATTGAGAGTAATGTTTTGTTGTCCAATTGCAGAGGTACTTGTTCTATCTACCACAACTAGAAGTCAATGAATCCTAGTATGACCAAGGTGCTAAAGGAGGAGAAAGGAGTAAGGAGGTCAAAGGAGTAACCATCAACATCCAATATATGATTTTTATGTAGTACTCTTACATTTATTAATAGATCATTTGGTTTTCCTAGATCTAGATTCAAGCACATAGATTCATGATTATCCTAAGGAGTGGTGAAGTTTTCATTCCTTTATTGAGGGTTTTCTTCGTATCTCTTGGATGTTGTAGTCTTGAAACTCCAACTCCAAGCTCCACAACTCACTTCCTGCATACAAAAGATAAGAAAAACCTTTCTACCTCTCTACTTGGGATTATAATCCAAGATCTAATTTGATTCTAATCCGATATAGAATAACATTAATCAGATCTAAACATTTGTTCATCAATTACAAACATTTATAGGTGGGAAACAAAATTATATATTAATAAATGTAAGTGTAGTACATCAAACTCATACCTTGGTTGTTGATGCCTTCTCCCTTGACCTCCTTGCTCCTTTCTCCTACATTAGCTCATTGGTCAAGCTAGGCTTCAATGACTTCTGGATGTGGTAGATGCAACAAGTACCTATGAAAATGGACAACATAGCATTAATCTCAATTCTTCCTCCTCTTTCCCAAGGCTTACCTTTGTTATATAAATCTTTGGAGGAGGTTTCAGAGAGCTTCTAGAGACCACTAGAGAATCGAATGATGTGATTTCCTAGGAATTTTCCATGAATATCCAACTCATCCCTCGCCTATCACCTCGTAACTCCATGATTCTAGAAGTTTTGCAGTGCCTTGCTTGTTGAGCCACTAGTGACCAGCGAGGGCCTCGCTTGTTGTCTACTAGGTGTTCAACGAGGATATCCAAAAATGGGATAAAACTTAGGAAAAATATGTACTCTGGCTTCTATCTTCTTATGTCGTATCACCAAAAAATTGCTCATAGAAATACAAATAATGGATGAATAAACAACCATCATAGACACAACGTACTTCCATCATTTACAAAACCTATTTTATCAACATGATCAAAACTATATAAAAGACCCATAAATTTCTGCGTACTTTCAACAAAGCTAGTGCATGCACATTCATGCGGTCCAAAACAACTTCAAATGTGCATAGTGCACTCCACACGTGATTTTCCCTAAAGAAACCCATGCAGATGTGGAAACAACACATTTATGAATTTGCTCGGGCTTCAACCACTTCCAGGGTGAAGTGAGTCAAGAAAAGACCCCAAGATCAACCTAAAAATCGCCTTGGGATGATTGAAAGGATGGGATGTACCTCTAAAGGTCTCCCATTCACACTTGGAACAAGTTATGAAATACCTTGGTATGGTCTTTTAAATAGATGACCATTCTATGCTAAAAGAGAAGAAGTTCATTGTATTGTTATGCTGCTCAATTGCTCTTAGAGAAACCATTTGTTCTCTTGAGAATAGCTTGAGCAAGAATTTCATAGGGAAGGCATTCCACCTCTTGGAAATATTTTCCATAGAGTTATTCACCATTGTCAATTCAAAATAAGAGAGTAAAAGATCTACTTTGAAGGATTCAAGAGCCCTCCCTATGAGTAATATGGGATTCATAAATCCCACATTTCTCCTATTGATGTTCTCAATTTCAAAGACCATTCTCTATTGGGTAACCGCTCTTTCTGTCATGTTTCATGCATCCTTTGTTTATAGTTACTTAGTTTAGTTTTCTTTATTTGTCATTCCTTTCTTGTCATGTTTCTATCTTTCTTGCTTGTGGGTTCACTAAGCTATTAATCATTGTTTTGTGGATTTTTGCTGGCCAATCAAGGAAACCAAAGGGGTCTCTTTTTGCTCACTTTAGTGAAAAAAATACCCAAATAAATTGGATACCATATTTGGTATTGGAATCCAAATTCCTCCTCAAGTAGGCTATTAGAGTTTTTATTCTCAATCTCTTTTGTTTGCAGGAACCAAAACTATCCTTGCCCTATCCTCATACATTGGAATTCAATATTTTATTGAGAGAACCAATTCAAAATTCTTATCCCACCATTTTTCATTGTGTGCACATGTTTGAGTCCAAAAAACACCTGCACTGCACAATTATGCGAGTTTTCTACACTCATAGACTGCACACGCTATGCATAGTTCCCACTGTGCATGAATGTCTCAACACATAGCCACACATAATCCTTATTTTTCACTAATTGTAAGGCTTGTCGAGCCCATTTTTCACTAATTGTAAGGCTTATTGAGCAAATGTTTCACTACTTGTAAGGCTTGTTGAGCCCATTTTTCACCAAGTAGCTTAGATTTATTTTATGTAGTTTGTAAAAGACATAAAAAGAAATCTTGGGATTCATTCTTGCATAGATACTTAGTCACACATAGGCATCTAGGGAGATTAAAAAGAACCATCGTATCTTATTTCCTTGGCTACCACGTGAATGGATTAAAGTTTGGCATTTGAATTTTAAACATTGAAAGATTTCCTTTTACAAAACATCACATTAAATCGGGACTAGAAGACTATTTGGAAAATCTTGGAGTATGCTCTTTCCTCGCATCCTTGTGTGACCTTGGAAATCAGAAAAAGAGATTGCTAAAGAAACCCTCATCTCTATTCAAAATCAACCATTTTAGGAGAGGCCAATACTTCTTATTTTGTTTCTTGAAACATAATCTAAAATTTTTGTAAGGGCCTATACATGCCCACATGTGCACAATATTAGGATACTTTCAAATTTTTAGAGTGAACCACCTAGGAAGCTTCAGGATTTGTAAGGGGCCATACATGCCCACACACTATAATCTAGGGATAGTTTCAAAGACTTCTTATATTAAGATAACATTCTAGGAAGATTAAAATATCAAAAGTAATGACCCACATGTCCACCATGCTAGTTACCAAGGGATTTTCAATTTTTGCAAGGTTTGTTTGTGAAATTTAGTAACTTAGGGATAAACATGATTTATAAAGGACCAAGTAATGTCCACATTTTAAAATTAAAAACATTAAATTATTGAAAATATTCATTTACCATCACTTCTTGCACAGAACATGACCACATATTTGAAATATTTTCACTAGATACTTGAAATTGTAGTATGCTCTTTTCCCCGCGCCCATAAGCAATATGGGAGGATCAGAAGGGATTCATTTGTTTAGTGTAAATATTTTGATCACACCACTCTTAAACAACAAGGTTGGACCATGATCCCAACCTCACATCCCACTTTCACATCCTAAAAGAAACCGTAAAGAACACATTTTTAACCTCCACAGGAGGAACACAAAATAAAATTGTAGTCTAAGTTATGAGTTTGGGGACAAGTATCCAAATAACTCCCCATTATCATTTTTCTCATTGAAAACTTAGAAATTTGTGAAATTGGGTACTGAAATCCTCCCAATCAAGAATTCCTACACCATAACTAGGCAGGGAGACACTCGTGAAGGGTCGAAGGATGAGGTCCAGTTGTTCTATGTGTGCCTCCTTGGGTCACCCAACCCTTGGAAAGAATCTAGCATGTGACCCATTTCTGAGGCTGAAAATATGAATGTCATGCTTGATCGAGGTAACTTAGTGGCCAAACCTATATTTTATCTACCCAGGTGGCGGTTGTGGGTTGCAATCACACCTTAATCAGATTTTGAATGATTGTTGGGAAATATCACCATTCCTTTCGGGATATTCACCCTTCACCCCTCATTATAACTGATTATTCATAACTTCAACAGCTCCTCTTCTGATGGATTCATGCCCCATAGTTGAGTCCTTTTAGAAGGCCCCGTTCTTTTTGAGAGGAAGGAAAATAGGTTTATTACGAGACATGCATTTCATTTTATTCCCCCACATGGATAAAACCATAAACCATATTACATTGTTACTTGCTTTATGTATGATTTCCAACATTTGATTACATACAATTTTAAAATACATTTTTGAGATAGTTCACAAAGCACTTCTTCCTTTATTTTTATTCTCACTACCACTTTCACGCATTCACATATAGTCCAGAATCATAGGGGAACCACAACATCCCCTTCGGTCTCGACGTTTGAGAAACCTCCCCCCAATTTTTTGAGGTTTCCCCAATTTGGCTGACACATCAACACAAACTCACACACGCTAATAAGTGCCACGGTTATAGGATAAACATTTATTGGATATACCTTGCTTGGCACCAATATCTAGAACAACACAACTACTAGTACTCCACCACAAGGAGGTGGATGTCGACCTTCTTCACAAGGTACAAGCTCCCAACCTTCCCCATAGGGGACCACTTCTTCCCTTTCACACACCATGGGAGGCACCACCCCTTCCATGCCATGTTTGGCATCACTCAATATCCCATATTTAACCAAAATGATGAAAGATCACATTTTTCATGACCCCACATGGTTGAATATGCCCACCAAGCTACCTTCCGACATCCCTAAGTTTGAAGGAAATCTCATAGAAGACCTAGCTAACCACATTATGACTTTTCATTTATGGTGTTCTTCCAACAAAATTGTGAAATATTTCATTTGTTTAAGGTTATTTCAATGAACTCTCACGATTCCATATGCCAAATGGTATGTGGAAGAGAAATGAGGGTCTCATACGACCTTTGAATCCTTATCCAAATCCTTCCTATCGTTTTTTAAGTTACTTGTATGTCATGACACCGTCTTGGAAATTCTTTCTAAATTCAAGAAAACCACCACTGTCCATATCGCTGATCATATTCATGAACGGTGTCAACGAAGAAGTATTTGTAAGGCTAATACTACACGTCAATAACAACTAAATTGGTTCCTCAAATATCTAGTCCCTGTTATCACCAAATATGTGGCCACAAATTTTTGTCAAACTGAAGATGAATCCATCACAAAGGATCAACAATTTGATCTCATTGATTCCCAATCAGGGTACCTCTACTCTATTCTCCCAGATGATCCACATCCTTTACCTTTTGGTCAAGAAAAACCTGGAACATCGCATGTTGTCGATGGGTTGATCGGGCCCATGGACCATATTCATCTACAAGTTCAATTAATACCCACGTTTGGGCCCCGTAAATATCAACCAACATATGGGAGAATTCCATACTACCCCGCCCCCCACCAACATTCATGAATCCTCCTCCTCCCTCAATAGAATCACATGTACTTACACCCCCTACCAACCCGACACAAGTACCACACCCAGGCCCACCGCCAACCACATCATACAACTCCATGCATGGAGGAGGCACCTCCACCTCATATAATCAGTATGGACCTCCCCCGCAAAGTAAACCCTAATACCCCTTCTCAGGTCCCCCTGAGGCCACCGGCCCACCACACGAGAAACAACAAGCATGGGTTAATTTTATCCAACCCGCTCCTATTCAACAATTTCAATAATTTGAACAGTTGAAAATAGACAATTCTCCTTTTCAACCTAACAAAAACTAGAGAAAGGGAAAGAATAAAAATCAGGGCCAAGGGGGAAACCCCCAACAACCAAACACCCAGTTGAGGGAAACCAAAATCAGGCTAACTAAAACCCCTAGGGGGGAAATAATAATGGCCAACCATGACAAGGGAGAAACAAAAATATTCAAACCAATTTACCTTGTGCATTATGTGGCGAATACTACCATTACACTAATTATTTCCCCCAAATGGTTGATTACAAACGGATGAAGGAAGACACGAACCCACCACAACCTCCTACCCCTCAAGGTCCATAGTAGGTACCTTCCAATTACATTCCTCCCCCACCACTTGTGGTCTTGCAAAACCTGATCCCTCACCAAGGTGTCATTAACAAAAAGCCAAAGAATACCCCTCTCCCACAACATACTGGACAATTTCCTCAACAAGGCCAATAACAACCTAGCAATGAAACATATCACAATATCCTCCTCACCATTGAAGAGGAAATTCTCCTACAAACTCACAATCATCAATATGAAATATCTCTCGGCCCTTCCCCAACTACATAGGAATCCCCCCAATTTCTAGCATGGAAACCTTTGGTGATTCCTCGTCTTAATACTAAAACCACTGCCTGGATCGCTCATACACCACTGCATAGGAATGTGCATAACCATCATGTGAGGGCCGCACATAAATACAACCTTATTGATGGTACAACATAGTCACCAGCTGCCATGCCAATATTAGAGGTTGTCTAGAATTTCCCTTCACAAAGAAAGACCTTGCTATCACAATTGGGGGCAATAGACCCAATAAACACGTGTTTGATCACTTTCGATTTGGACAATGAAGATCCATGCCTTCCTTCACTAGTTTCTTTCTAGATTCCCATCAAAATCAGAAACACCATGTTCCATCGATGTATAACCAATGAATGTGCATCCACCTATATCATGTCTAAGACTGTCTGGAAACAACATGGTTCACTTGAGAAGTACCCTCGACCATTACCCTTATAGCCTATGATGGCCGCCCATCCCAATCAGAAGGCCTTTACTGAAATGTTCTCGTGGAACTAGGGGTTAAAAAAATCATTATTTACATAGAGGTCATTAACTCCCCATTGGATTATAATATCCTTTTTAGACACAACTACATGTATGTTGTGCAAATTGCAGCCTCTTTTGTATTCCATACCATTCTCTTCCTATAGAATGGAAAGATAATCACTATTGACCAGCTAACCCACTATGAGCCTAATCAACCAGGGAACATACATAACATCCTCCCCCTCATCCATGCTAGTTATGACCTTTTTCCAATTCTTGAGGTCAGACCGAGAATCTTTCATGACCCATCATTGATGGGTTCATACTAGGGGAATCCCCCTTCTCCCCCAACCACAGGCATAGCTCAATTTTGTTCCATTACCTCCGATGGAGTGGAAATTCCTGATAACCCTCCCATAGGGGAATTATTGAGCCAAACCTCCACCTATACTTATAGACCACAAGTACCCCTTGAGTAACACCCTTTAATTCCCTCTTGGGAGGAATCACCTATTTTAAAAAAATCACTAATGACGAGCCAAATCCCTATTTGGAAAATGGTCCCATAGGCCATCACTCAAATACCCTTCTTTTATCCCCCTCGGAGTCACAACATACTAGGTGGATGCTACCCCCACCTTACCAAATATGGTGATAGAAATTCTTGTATGGTATCTATAAAAACCATCTATTGTACTGGTTTGATCACTCTCATCACAAACTAAGGTTTTTACTAAGAAATTAGTGGCTCAAATTCCACCTCATCCAACTGATCACACAACTTCGGGCACTGATACCACAAAAGGAGGCCAAGATACTTGCAAAGGGGGAAACACTACCAACAAACAAGGGACCAAGAATAAGAAGGAGACCACAGTCCCTTCCGTCCCTTGACTACCACAACCATTTTCACTTGGTGCTACCATTGTTCATCCCACAAATATCTTCCCCACTTTACCCGAGTTACAAAATATTATCCCACTTCCCAAAAAAGTACCATTACTGCTTATTTCAGTTTTCGCACCTACAACCTTAGAACCTTCTTTATCCAAATAGAATGGTATGAGGAATACACATTCATGCACCATCTTCTCATAGTATGGCCATTACACTCACCACTACCCGACTCTCCCACAATTTCATGAAACCTTAGTAGCAATGCGTCAAAATAACTTACCTATGTCATCACAAGGGCCACCCATCATCACAACCATGAATGCCATTCATTATGTTTCCATGTTAGTAAATGAGTGAATGATATTCCCTTGCATATTATGTGAAAAACCAAATCATTTCACATACAACCAAACCCTCACCTCCTCAGTGCTTGTTTAGACCAACACATTTGGCATGACTAATCCACCTTTGTCCTTCAGATTCACACTCAAAGGAGGTCAATTTCACATCTTGGGCAACCCCCAACCCGAAGCCACTCCGGCTAGGGGAAATTTTTATAACCCCCATTAGAAAATTCCTACTAGAATGATGCCCAACAAACCTCTTATGAATCAACCTGGAGGAGGGTCTTACAATCCCGGATAGGGCCATGGTTCTTACCAAAACTCTAGATGGGATGAAGTTCCCCAAACAAAATATTTCCAAGGAGCTTGGGGCCAGGTTCCACAACCCCGTCTCCCTTTTTTGGCCACACTTAATGTACTAGACTTGTCTAAGTAGATGAATGACCCTGTGTGTCATGATCCTACATGGCCCCCCTCCCCACCAAAATTCCTTCAAATATTTTGAAATTCGAAGGTAAGAATGATGAGGATCCTGATGATCATGTCACCAAATTTCACCTATGGTGCTCTTCGAATTCCCTTAATGACGATTCCATTTGGTTAATATTACTTCAATGAAACCTCAACATGATTGTTGCGAAATGGTATATCGAGCTACCTAGGGGGCATATGGGACCTTTATTCAGATGGTGCTAATCTTCCTTAAACACTTCCAATTGCCAGTTCGATATTCTGGCCTAGAACCTTTGTCAACCTTACGCCAGGACACGACCACTCATATCTTGTATCACATCAAGGAGTGTCGTAGATGGAAAAGGTTGATCAAGACCTCCATTCCCCTAGACTTCTTGTTAGAATGGTTCCTTAAGTCCTTGTAGCCTCCTATCTTGAAGGATGTTGCTACATTTAGGGTTACATATGAGGAAGAAGCAATCTTCAAATCCCAATAGTTAGATCTTATATATGCTCATTCTGGGATGTTGTTAGGTGATTTATATGTGCTAAAAAGACACTAAACTACCCTCAATTAAATTGTCAACCCGGGGTAAGTAAACTTAGAGTTGTAGCAAAATATATGCCAAAGGTAAAAGGCTGGTAGGAGTATAATCTAATTAATGAAAGAAACTATCTAAGACTAATCTATTCAAGCAAACCTATCTAATGAGAAAACCCTACTAAGCAACTTGAAACTAGGTAACCTAAGTACTTTTGGGCCAAGGACTGATGGATAGTTCCTAAGAAAGCAATTAAAAATCCTATTCAAAGAAAACTAGTTCATGACAATAAGCAAAGGTAAACTACTAATCATACTAAGCAAATGATGAAATCAAACTACTTTTAACTTGCCAACCTACATTCAATGAGCAACTATGCTATGAAAGTAATTAAATAAGCAAGTAAGCAAAAGCACCTATCTAACCTATTAAAGAAAATAGACAAGTAAGCAAAGAAACCTAACTAACCTACTAAAGCAAAAGACAAGTAAGAAAAGGCAACTATCTATCCTACTAAAGCAAAGGGACAAGTAAGAAAAGACTTCTCGTTGAACAACTAGCTAGCCTAAGAGGCAAGTGGAGTAAATGCTTAATGCAAAACTATTTCTAATGCATGAGATGAAATCCATTTTATTGAAAGAAATGAGGACTACCAACTAAATGCCTAATTTACAATAAACAAAACCCCTCTTAAATCTATGGAAGCAAAAGACTAACTACCCTATAACAACAATAAAACTATATTCTAACCTATGAAAGCAAGAAACTATATTTTTTGATCTACAAAAGCAAGAAACTATCTTTAATCTATGAAACACTCAAATGTAATGCTGGTGGTTGTGTGAATGACTTCGGTGGTGATAGATGATATCTCGATGAAACTTGACAACAAAGGACAGTTCCAATGGTATAAACTCAACACTAATATCAATGGAAAAATGGAAGGTATGTATTAAACAATCCATCGAAAATTTAACCATGACAAAAGTAATGTTAAATACCCTGCATATTCATGTATAAACCATTAACATCATAATGAGATCATCATTATCTAAGTAAGGAATTTAATTGCATTTTAATCTATGAAAGGAAATTGTGTAAAGGAAAACTATGCTATGTCTATTCTAATGATTCAAGCTATGATGAATTAAAAACATAAATTAAACTATGATATCAAGAAGTAAATTGACAATTACATTAACCAATAACGAAGAAAATGAAATCTATCTAAAAATGAAGTAAGTAAACTATAACTAAGAATGGGAATTAAATCTATCTGTCCATCAACATCTCTGTCAAAGAAACCCAAGTTAAAACTTTGTTCTATCTAATTAAAAATCTGTTTTAAACTAGACTATAAAATCATAAAAGAAAGTATGATCTAACGTCTAACTGCCCACGGGGTTAGTGTAGAAACTTACAAGTTTTTTCCTAATCTGCAAAACTAATACATGCTAACACATATCATTATCTAACCTACAAAATAAAAACAAGACAATTAAGCTACAACAAATTAATCAATTAGATAAAAACACACATGTATAGGAAATAAGAAAGAGTAGTTAAATTAAGAAATTGCATAAACAACATAAATAAACTCACCAGACTGCTGGTGGGTCCCCCAACAAGTCATGGCTACCTTCTACAAGAACATCAAAAACTTCAATAGGCCGAATTCACCATGAAAACATGAAAACGCAGTTCTGGCACAATTCTAGCAATGTGAAATGTCAAAACAGAGTAAAAACGAGTTTCTGGAAATTCCAATTCTTATGCTACTTGGTTAACAATCTAATGACCATCTTATCGGTATTTATAAGCTTAAAAACCAGGTGGTAGACCACAGGAGGGTCAAACCACCTCTAAATTCGGCAAATTACAATAAATGCGGCCATAACTAACAAAACGAAGGAAGCCAATAATCGCCCTCTTTGGACAACTGAAATTGAGTTGTCTTGAGCTTAGTAGCTGGAGGGGGCGATGATAA